>CALNHX010006959.1:0-80872 GCA_940337035.1 Agriotes lineatus
ATCGTATACACATCAACAGAAGTCGATATAGCCAACTAACAACTTATTGAAAAGTTTGCAAAGATGTAAAATATGATCAACATGACGTAGAAATAAAATAAAGCGAGGAGCTAGTGTGTGTACGATTGAAACGGGCGGGCTAGCCGTACAGATGGGGTGTACAACTAGCGTCCGGGCTACTAGTACATACTATGTGTACGATTAGTCACTCCGTAAAATTTTAGTTGTGTCTATTATAAACTTGAAATCTGATTTTATAAATTAGTTTTAACTAGATAGGTATTGAACTGAAGACAATTGCAGTTTATAACAAACAGAACTATAATTTAAAAGAATTAAGATATCAACCAGTCAACATGCAACCTAACCTCACTGCAAAAATAATAACCAGAAATGTATGTTCTCTGAATGTCATTTTTTGGCAGTGGTCTATTATGATATGTTTTTCGGATTTTTTCCACTGTCTAGGGTGTAAATCACACAACGTTTCGGGAGTTTTGATCTACTTCCGTCTTCAGGTGTTCCTGGTTAGTCCTGAGGACTGATATTATACGTTTTTCTACTTAAATTTGTGCCTCCCCCGGGGTTTGAACCCGGGACCGTTGATCGCTAGTCTGCCACTCTAACCACTAGGCCACCAGGGCCCTGGACTAACCAGGAACACCTGAAGACGGGAGTAGATCAAAACTACCGAAACGTTGTGTGATTTACACCCGAGACAGTGGAAAAAGTCCGAAAAACATATCAGAAATGTATGTACCAACACAATTGCATCTAGTGGCAATGCTTTCCCTAGATTGCATTTCATATGAAAAAAAATTGACCATATAGGTACGATGATTATTTATTTACTTTACACAAGAGCCGATACATTTTTTAAAAGTTTGCCGAGCAAAGTTCAATAATTTTTACAAGTAACATGTGGGCAAACGAAAATGAAATTAAGCTTGGTTTTGAAATATTTGCTTTATGAATAATATGTTGGTAAGACTGTAAGTCTATGTCAAAGTCGAGGTTAGCAGGTTAGGTTTTGCGTCAGTTTTGACACAGACTGACAGAAAATCTAACCTGATAACCTCGAATTTGACATAGCCTTACAGTCTCACCAACATATTATTCATAAAGCAAATATTTCAAAGCCAAGCTTGATTTCATTTTCGTTTGCTCACATGTTACAAGATAATAGTGTTAAATTGACCCTTTGTTATAAAGAATAACATAAATTCATATATCTGTTGAGGTTTAACTAAAAACGTTTACCTACAGATTTTGTTTCAACATAAACAAAAGAAATCTAATAGAATAGTAATAGAAAATGCAAAACGTAATACATTTTGCTTTAAGAGTAATAGCGTAATAGGCGCGGGTAAAAAGTAATAAATCTGTTGCTATAGTACTAATGTTGGCAACACTGTTTGGTGAGTTTGGCCAATTCTCCAGCGTCCAGCGGTACCAACCGCATAAGGAAAAAATATAGTACCAACCGCTGAAAACTATCGTATTCTTGTCCAAACTATCGTGAGAGATAAAAAAACTCATCCTCAGCGGGCTGTGAAATTCAAACGTTTGAATAATATGTTGGTAGAACTGTAAGTCTATGTCAAAGTCGATGTTAGTAGGTTAGGTTTTGCGTCAGTTTTGACACAGACTGACGCGAAATCTAACCTGCTAACCTCAAATTTGACATAGATTTACAGTGCTACCAACATCTTATTCAAACGTTTGAATTTCACAGCCCGCTGAGGATGAGTTTTTTTTTTGGATCTCTCGATACAACAAAACTACAGCAGTAATTATTAACTGGGGAATTACATAGGTATTCAAATAATATAATATTTACTTATTTTCGTTAATTGAAACACATGACATAGTGCCACACGGAAAATCCCTATGCGGGGCGAGGGAACTTCTAAGAAATGAACTAATTAAGATCTGAAGAAATTTTTGACTACTTATACGGGTAAAAAGAGCTTGGTTTCCACATTGAAATATTGTTTCCATCAATACGTTTAGTTCATATACAAATTTTCATCTTGAGCAGTGACATGGCCAGGATTTTTTTCGGAGCCGGGGGAGGGGGGATCAACCTTCAAATTTTGTTCAGCGACGGCCATCTCGAGACTAAAATAAAAATCTGGTGTGATACACTCACACAACTTCCTTTTACAGTGATCTTATAATTAGTCAAAAATTTAATTTTTAATTTTTAAGCATTTGTCAAAAATTTTCAAAAATCACAAATTTTACAAAAACGGTACAAAATAGAGCGTTAGTTGAAGAGACACATTTTCTCTAAAATTTTAAGCAGAATTCAAAAATGTAATAATATATCGGGTGTTCTATTTAAAATAGGAGTTAATAAAAAAAAACAAAAGAAACCCACTTTAGAAGTACTCAACTGGAAAATCACCTATCTCACGTGAATGCACATTAGAAATGTAATAAAAATGTAAAACTAAAAAATCACAAGAGTAAACACCTACTTCCGGTTATGCGATTTTTTTCAAAAGCTTGCTGTCGCATCTACATAGTACACAAAACGTATATATGAAGTTTCAACGCCATACCTCTTTTCGATTTTGATATATTCTGTTCACAGACAGACACACAGACAGACAAACAAACAGACAGACAGACACACAGACAGACCAATGAAAAAAATATGTTTTTTGGGATCAGGGGACTCGAAAACGTGAAGATCTGTTGAAAACTCAATTTCGAATTTTTGGGGTGAATCCAATACTTCCTTTATCGTAAAAGGAAGTAATAAAATATGATGGAAGGTCTGTTAAGGTTTTCTGAAGTACACTACAACAAAAGGAAGTGACATGAATTATTACTATATTTTTAAAATTCAGAAATTTATATATAAAACTATTGCTAAAAAATCTGTGAAAGGCTTTATCCAGAACTTCCCTCGTCGACATTGTGAGACTAACAGCCAGTCAGCCAGTCTTATAAAGACCACTAAACTGAGGTTAATTTTAATTCCTTGTTAAAATAAACAAAAGCTCATCGATCTTTGTTTACTAATGAATAAAATGTCATATGCACTAACGTTTCGATGCGCTTTTGTTTATTTTAACAACGAATGAAAGTTAACCTCAGATTAGTGGTCTTTATAAGACCCGCCGTAAATAATTTTAAAAATCAAATTAAGTTTTTTTTATTAATACCAATGGTGCTTACACTATTAAAACTGGTCTGCAAGACCAACCATTAATTTACGTCGGATAAATCTTAAAACTAAATACGTATCAACTAGAGTCCATCCAATGATGTGCTGTAGATTTTCCTGACTACTACGAGGGGATCGAGAAAAATTTTGCCTTTCTCAAAGATTAACTTGTTTCTTATTTTGAAACGTTTTGTACAATTTTAACCTTTTCTATACAGTCTCCTGGCAAATCCACACATTTCTGCCACCGATGCTTCAACTTTAAAATCCCGTCTTTATAGAAGTCTGCATTTTGCTCCTCCAGCCACTGGGAAACTACACTTTTCACACTTTCATCATCTTTAAAATGCATTCCAGGTAAATGACTCTTTAAGTTTCTAAATAAATGGTAATCAGAGGGTGCCAAATCCGGTGAATATGGTGGATGTGGCAAAATTTGGAAACCCAATTCGGCCGCTTTTGAAGTTCTGCAACGCAAGTATGGGGTGAGGCGTTGTCATACTGCAGCAGGACACCGTGGCTAAGCATTCCCCTGCGTTTCAGTTTAATATTTTCCCTCAATTTACTTAAAAGAGACGCATAATAGTCTCCAGTAATCGTATGTCCTTTTTTAAAAAAATCTATGAGTATAACACCTCTTGAATCCCAAAAAACTGAAAGCATCATCTTCCCGGCCGATGGCTTGACTCGAAACTTTTTTGGGGGCGGCGAATTACTGTGCCGCCACTGCATGCTGGATGGTTTTGTCTCAGGATCAAAGTGATGAACCCAGCTTTCGTCCATTGTAACGATTTTGTCAAAAAAATTATCAGGATCAGCTTCACAATAATTTAAAAGTTGACGACAAATGTCGAGTCGATCCTGCTTTTGAAAAGGTGTCAGCATGCGTGGCACCCACCTGGCAGATACCTTATTCAGGTGTAACTGATCGTGTAAAATAAATCTTACCGACCAATCGCTAATCTTTGTACTTCTTACTATCTCATCCACCGTAATTCTTCTGTCCTCCATAACTAATTTTTCCACTTTTGCCACCATCTTCATTTTGTGAAGTTGCAGGGCGCCCACTTCTATCATCGTCTTCTAAGCTTATTCTTCCATGTTTAAATTCTATTGCCCAACGTCTAACTGTAGATTCTGAAGGTGCAGACTCCCCATATACATTTCTTAAACGTTCCGAAATTTCCGTGAAGTGAATTCCCTCTTTTGTGAGAAATTTTATTACAGCGCGGTACTCGATTTTTTCCATTTTCGATTACCCTGTTATATTCTGTTTTATAAATCAGTAGTTAATACACGAAACTTTATAAAATTTGCAGGCACAACTACCAAAACTTTGACAATTATGACAATCAAGAAATTTAGTTTTTTTATCCATGGCCTAATGAGATCGGTCCCCTCATATTTGCACTCTCACACTCGCGCACTATGCTCTGCTCTTACACAGTCACTTTACACAAGCTCGAAGGGTTTGGTCCTCTTCAATCTACGGACGATATGTTGTCTGTCCAGCAGCTGAAGAGCTTCAATGTTTTCATGAAGGTGTAGTCTGGCCTCGTGTTTGTCAGCATACCTTTTGATCTCTTCCTTGACCACAGGGAAGTTTAGATCTCGGTGTAAATCAGCGTTGCGTATATACCAAGGTGCATCTACTATGTTGCGTAGTACCTTGTTCTGGAAAGTCCGTATGCTTTTTATATTACTGCCCTTGGTGCAACCCCATAGTTGTACACCGTATAGCCATACTGGTTTTACAATCTGATTGTAGATTAGGATCTTATTATGTATTGACAGTTCCGATTTTCTCCCAATTAGCCAATAGAGTTGTTCGTATTTTAGTCTTAGTTCGCTTACTTTCTTCTTCACATGTTCCTTCCACCTAAGTTTATTGGCATCTAGTGTCATACCTAGGTACTTAGCATTGTTCGCGTAGGGCACGGTGGTACCATTTATATCTAAAGATGGTGGATCGTTTAATCTTCTATTTGTAAAGTTAATGTGAAGAGATTTGAGCTCATTCAGCTTAATTCTCCATTGTTTAGTCTAGTCAAGTATTGTATTGCTGGCTGCTTGTAGTCTCTCAACGGCTAAGTCTTGGTCTGTGTCCACTGCCAGAGGTGCGGTGTCATCTGCAAACGTAGCCACTGTGGTTCCTTCCAAATTTGGCATATCGCAAGTATATAGTAGATAAAGGATAGGCCCCAGCACGCTACCCTGAGGCACTCCCGCCTTTATCTCTTTTAGTTCCGAGTATTCATCTTCTTGTTTGATCCTGAAGACTATGTCTGAGATGTAGGATGTTAGTATTTTTACATATTGCTTTGGGAGTATTTTGTTAAGTTTATGCCTCAAACCTTCGTGCCAGACCTTGTCAAACGCCTGGGCCACATCTAGAAATACTGCAGAACAGATTCGCTTTTCTTCCAGTGTGTCCGTAATACGGTGCACTTGCTCTATTGTTGAGTGTTTTGGTCTGAAGCCAAATTGATAGTTTGGTATCAAGTTATTATTTTATATGAGTGGTTTGAGTCTTTTGAGAAGTAGTTTTTCGAATAATGTCGACACAATTGGCAACAGGGAGATAGGCGTGTAGGACTGACATCGTTAAGAGTTTTATAGTCCTATTGTTAACTTGTTATTATTAACTGAGAAGCAAGAAAATGGAGATATATTTTAGAAGGACGAGATATATATCATTCGACTCAGCTTGAAGAGTAGATTCCAAAAATATATAGAAACCGGAAATCGGATTTCTTTTCCGAGGTCGACTTCCGGTCAATTTTTTTTTCATCTCGTGTTAAATTCTTAATGTCCAATTATTGGCTCCCCTAATTATTTTAGAGCTAAAGTGTAAATACATTTTTTGTAGAGAAAAAAATACTGCATCTATTCATACTGTTGCTAACCATTTTTCATTTTCCATAACCGAAGGAATGCAAAAAATAAAACTAGCATTTAAAAAAAAATAAAACTAGCATTTTTACAAAAATCAGTGATGCCATGGAATTATTGAAACAAGCCAATGCCAACGCAAGTGCGTGCGGGGTGATGATCCAGTCACTTCCGTCAAAATATTGAACGTATTGTCGCTTTTATAAACATTAGTCGTCTGTAATGAGTTTAAATGTGAACTCGGGCAAGCGGATCATCAGTGCGTAAAAGCGAAGGCCAGTATTTAGTTGAAGAAGCATGAATTAACTTTAATGGTGATCGGCAATTAAATTTGAGAAAGAATAAAATATGTGCTGTGTTCTTAAAAGCGGTTATCGTTCGTAAATTTTATTTCCCGAAATAGGTGCAGTGCTGAGTTACGGTAAGTAGTTCCTTAGATATTTTTAAAATTAGTATTTATCTAACGTTGAAATAAGAACGCGCTATTTAGATGTTGACGCTAGATTACTATATTGTTAAATATGCATATTTTCTATGCCAGAAGTTAATGCAAAACATAGACATAATCTTCATAAAGACACGAAAATGTATCACTATCTATATAGCGTTAGAATAACGTTAATAAAAGGTGTTTTTACAATTAGTATTCAACTGTTAACGTCAATATGACGTTGAAATCAGAAGGTGCTATTTAGATTTTGCAGATCATGCATATTAGAAAGTTATCGAAAAAGTGGTTGATACGGTATAAACGGGGTTTTACAGCAACACCCGAGACAATTTTAGTAAAGGGAGAAATTGTTCGAGGGTAGACCTGGCAGAAAAAATAACCGTCAAACGCATTATAATTCAATTTTCAGGAAAATAAATAACTACCAGGAAGAAACATTAGATCAAATAAATAATAATTTAGCATTAGCGAACGATATGTTGACATTAGTGGACGATAGGTCCAAACGAAACGACGACTACGCCCTCAATAATACTACCAATTTTCTACATTAGGTATGGGATTGTTTGAGATCAATATTATTCGTATTTTAACCTACCATTCGTTTTGTTTGATTAATTTAACTTGTTTAAGGTGGACAGTAGACCGCTCCAACTGTGAGCTTTTGTTTGATGGACTTTATCCCTACTACGGCAAGTTGAATGTGAACACGTTATAGATGGCATTATTCAGAGTGGTTAATGAATTCCTTGATGACAATCGCACTTCCACCCTTTGCTTGGTTATTCTGATGGATTCTATGGTAAGTTTTGTATCCTCTTATCTTTAGATATGACTGGGTTGTCATGTGTGTCTCTGAGATGAGACACACATCTATGTTCTGGTAATTGAGGAAAACTTCCAAAGAGTGTTTCTTTGTTGAGAATGCCGTTGGCATTCCATATGGCAATCCGTAGGTCTGGTTGCTCCATGATTTTATTTCTGTTTAAGGATGGCACCAGTGTGTCTGGCTTCTATACCTTTTCAACTTCAAATTGGGACTAAACAACTTCAAAGTGGGAACAAACAATTTCAAAATAGGAATAAACAATTTCAAAATGGGAATAAACAGTTTCAAAATGAAATAACCAATTTCAATTTGAGAATAAACAACTTCAAATTGGGACTAATCAACTTCAAATTGGAATAAACAATTTCAAATTGGAACTAATCAATTTCAAATTGAGAAAAGCTTTTTGTTAACGGTATAGTCTATAGAAAATGACAATTACATGGTTGTGACAAGACAGAATTAATTATTGTTAGTTGTTGCTGGTGCTCATTAATCTAATAATATAAAAAAGCCGTACATGAAGAAACTGGATGCTGACAATGTAAAGAAGCAGATTCACAATTATACAATAATAATGGAGACTGGAAAGCTCTTGCAGATACATTGAATGTCAAGAAATCGACCGCCTATTGATGGGCGAAACATCGACAAGAGGGAGAAGAGAAAAAACGTGGAGGAGAGAGAAGAAGCAAATTACTATATGAGCATCGCCCATACCTCAATATGATAACTGTTTTGTATTTGTATCTTAATTTCTTTCAAAGTAATTTTAGGATTTTTTTTAATGCGCTCTTCCATAAATAGGTGATGTTCATACAGTAATTTGCTACTTCTTTTTCTTCCACGTTTTCTCTTCTCCCTCTATATAGTTGGTGTTTCACCCATCGATTCGATAGGCGGTCGATTTCTTGACATTCAATGTATCTACAAGAGCTTTCCAGTCTCCATTATTATTGTATAACGCGCGAATCTGCTTCTTTACATTGTCAGCATCCAGTTTCTTGATGTACGGTATTTTTTATATTATAAGATTAATGAACTTTAGCACCAACTAGCAATAATTAATTCTGTCCTGTCACAACCATGTAATTGCCATTTTCCAAAGACTATACCGTTAACAAAAAGCTTTTCTTAATTTGAAATTGATAAGTCCCAATTTGAAATTGTTTATTCCCAATTTGAAGTTGATTAGTTCCAATTTGAAGTTGTTTATTCTCAAATTGAAATTGTTTATTTCATTTTGCAGTTGTTTATTCCCATTTTGAAATTGTTTATTCTCATTTTGCTATTGTTTATTCCCATTTTGAAATTGATTACTCCCAATTTGAAGTTGAAAAGGTATAGTTTATCAAGTCGGTTATTTACTTGATTTATAGATTTTATCACATCTTGCAGCATTTGCATTATGGATGGTTCGGGTTTAGATGTAGAAGGAGTAGGTTCTTCCTTCTGACTCTGCGCTGCTTGTGCATATTATACGCCAGCTTGGGCCTTATTAGGGACGAATGTCCTTGATCGAGGTTTTGTTGCATTTTTTTGTCTTTAAAGTGTTAAATCTTCTGCTTTGCAGTTCTTTCGTCACTATGCATCTCCTGTAGCTGGCAGGATGGGCTTCAGAGCAGTTTGTACACTTTGCAGGGGTATCCTTTTCCTTAGTGTATGTCGCTAACAAGTGATTACTTGCGCATTTTACGCAGGTGGGGGTATGTTTGCAAAATGTTTGGGTATGCCCATATCTTTGGCATTTTTTACATTGCGGTATGAGTTTATTGCTTCAATTTTTACCATCATGTGGTTTAGATTTTGTTATGCAAATATTTTATTTATGTCATCGGTGTTATGGAACTCCAGCATATATAATGGCAAATGGATGTATTTTTCTCATTCTTCTCTATTGTTTTTCTTTTGTTTTTGAATCAACTTTACTGGCTTGAATCCTTTTTCTTTAAGCTCGTTCACTATTTTTCCAGACTCACATGATGGATGTAGATTTTTCGCCATCACGCGTATATTTCTGGTGGCTTTGTTTTCATATTTATGCCACTCACTCCAGATCAGTTTTATTTATTAATGATGTTAGCTCCCTGCAGGGCCCCCGCTACCATATGTGCAAAGTGTGCAATGCACACGGGCGCCATCCTTTAGGGGCGCCAAAACCCAGGGTAAAAAAAAAATTGCAAAAAAATTTGCAAAAAAAAACAAAAAACAAAAATTAATTTTAAAATAAAAGTTGAGAAATTAAATATGATTAGGTATAAATACACATGAAATTTTATTAGTATATCATCCAGTTACTGCCGATTCCTATGTTGCGAGAAGATGTCAGGCGGTAGTTTCTTGATTTTTCCTGTTCAGACATGAATAATGCCTGGAGCGCTATAAAAGCGATGCATCGCCAGAGGCGTTTTTAAACCGGTTAGTTCACTGGACCGTGCATAAAAAGTAAGTAATCCTATTAATTTTAACATTTAAAGTTATTTTTATTTTGTCAAGCAGACTATTTACTAGTAGCATCAAAATTACAGTGACTATTTGCTAGTAGCAAATTACAGCGACTATTTTTTCACAAACCACTCAAATCGTTCTTCTGCTGTAACACGACTAGCTAAAAGTTGAGTAGGTGAGCAGCAGTTGTTAAAAATAACAGGACACTCATCTGGAAGCTCCATTAAACCCAATCTACAACTAGAACTGTTTAAAAAATAATCACGCCGAATTACATTCGTGGTAATAATTTTTTTTTATATAATTTTAACTAGATTAGCACTCATCTTTGTTGCTATTAAGAAATCCCACTCGTTGACTTTGTCCACTCTTGAGATTTCTTAATAGCAACAAAGATTCGTGAATCTAGTTAAAATTATCAAAAAATTATCAACACTTATGTAATTACTGTTGATAATATTTTCGGATTTTTTAGCGACATATTCAAATTAAGTGACAGCGATCTTTTAAAACGTTGTTCTGTTCTTGAAGAAATACTGACAGATCAGGATAATTAGGATATAGACTCCAATGATTTGTTTAATGAAATTAAAGCGTTAAAGTTGTTTTCATTACTTGATGATACTGACCCCTTAAGTATTTTACAATATATATTTGAAAACAATTTAATCTCCACCCTTCCAAACGTAAGCATTTCACTAAGAATTCTTCTGACATTGCCTGTATCTGTAGCTTCTGGCGAACGATCTTTTTCAAAGTTAACAATTATTAAAAATTATTTAAGATCGACAATGCTTCAAGAAAGATTTTCTGGGCTAGCAATATTAGCAATTGAACACGAAATTTTTTATGGTATAAATTTTAGCGATGTAATTAATGAATTTGCAACAGCAAAGTCTCGGAAAATATCGCTACTACAATAGCTATTTTTTATTTTTCTATTGTACCTAGCTATCATTTTTGATTTTATAACGAAATTACCTAGGTATTTGTTATCAGAAGTATCTGCATATTTTTTAAAATATCTAAGTATAAGTAGAAAGTAGTACTTATATATATGTAGACATTAGGCAATATTTCTGTTATTTGTTCCTAAAAAAAATGTGATTTTTAGTTTTGGGTTATTTTCTAGTATTTATATACAACGTGTCTGTACCCCATTAGTTAAGTAAATGCTTTAAAATGGGTGTGAACAAGAATTTATTTTAATTTATTTTGTTATGATTTTATTCTGTTTGTTTCATTTTGATATTTTAGTCTACAAATAAATATGACTTCTAAAGTTCAGTTTTTTGCTTTATTTCAAACACCTACCTACCTACCTACCTTCAAAAAAATAAATAAAAAAACATGATCCAAAATGCCTTAAGGGGCGCCAAAATCCTTTTTTGCACACAGGCGCCAGTAGTCCTTACGGGGGCCCTGGCTCCCTGTATTCCGGTTCAGTACTAACGTTCACTTTGATCTGTTTATTGTTCATCATACTGGTATTACAGTTGAATTTATTAAATTGCAATTTAGCTTTGATCTCATTATAGTTTTATACATTGCTTATTATAACTGGTGGCAGCTTTGCCGGTTTTGCAGTTCTACCTAATTTTGCTGGTTCTGCTTTTGGGCTGTTTTCTAATTTTTCTGTTGATTCCTCTGCTTTTCTTTTCTTATTGCGCTTATTTCCTTTTATAAGCCAATCTGTTTCCCTAGCAACGAGTGCTTCCTCATCATCCGAATTTACTGGACTATACGTTTTGTTATCAGGCTTGGCCTGCAGTATTGCTAGCTGCTCTCTGAGTGCCTTGATTTCGGCCAAGGCGTCGTTTAATTGAAATTGTGTCTGTAAATTCAGTATGATTCTGTTCTCTAACGCTCGTGTATTAGGTGTTATTCCAGGTGTTTGCCTTTTCAGCTCATTCATCTGTAAAACTAGTTCACGTACAGAGCCGGATTAAAGGGGGGGGGGGCTAAGGGGGCTGCAGCCCCGGGCCACCAAATTTCGGGGGCCTCGAAAAGATTGGAAGGTTATAATCTAGTACGGTTTCTAATCATTTAGATCATAAATGGGAATGGGGCCTCTAAAAAAATTTAGGCCTGGGCCTCACATATACTTAATCCGGCTCTGTTCACGTAGCTTTAACTCTAATCTTTCCCTAGCTGTTTTTTCGGTTGCCCATGCTTTGTAGTAATTAGCTTTCTCTGCGAACTGGTTTTGATGGACTTCTCCAGGTGTCGACGGCCTCGACGGCTGTTGGTACATATTTTTGATGTCAAAGCCAACCTTCGTTGGAATTTTATCGCAATTTCATCATATCGTATTTCGTCCACTGACCTACATCAAACGACACACGTAACATAAACTGCTACACTGCACTTTCCGAGGTCAGAGCACTACACAATACGTCTTAACTGTTCCGCTGCCACAGCACGACTTCCCTCGTCGACGTTGTGACAATAAATAATTTTAAAAATCAAATTAAGTTAGGAGTAAAAATATCTCCACGTTTCTTATAAATTCAATCAATTTTCAAATAAAAAAAACCTTGCCGGTGGTTGAACTCGAAGGGCAGGCGGACCGCATATGCAGTCCCAACGTTTTGTGGGATATTTCAAGGGAACGGGCTATTTCTACCTGAGCTACGGGGCACCAACCCTTCGAATTCCTGCGTTGCGACAGTATTAAGTAACGCACTAATGTTTTGCTTCTTTTTGTATGATACAACATTTATTCTGTATCTATTGGGACCCATTTTTGTAAGAATAAAGCCTGCGCTATGTACAAATTATTGCTTGTATTTATTGGTAAGTTAAATCAAAAATAAACAAAATTTTATTTTTTTAAGGTATATATTTGTCTAAAATTTTCTCAGTTTCATGCCAGGTAGATATATAATGTGTATGCAAATTATTGTCTTCCTCCGACAAATAGCTTTTGAGTTATACCGCCAACAGACAGACAGGCAGACGGAATTGAAAAACCTATTTTTCGTCATCTAGGGACCCTAAAACGTGAAGATCTGGAGAAATTTCGAAAGGTGATTTTTCCGCGATTACAATACTTCCTTCGTCTTTTAGACGAAAGAAATAATAAGAAACTAAGACAAGTTCTAAATCTAAAAGCTATGAATTTTTATTATCGTCGTTTGCGTTGCGGTCTGCGGTGATCGTTTATAACAATCAACGCAGACGACAATTTTAATTAGAAATGACTGTCATGTGAGTAATTCAAACCTGTCGTACTTATGTCATATAAAATTTTAATATCTAAAACTACAATGCAAAACAATTATAAAACTAGATAAATGTGCTATTTCCCGAATAGTTATGCCATTTTCTAAGCAAGAATTATTCTAGCTTTTGAAACTAAACTCATTCTATACATTATTGACAGTGACGTTTTGAAATAATTTCATATTTATTTATGGGAACAAATTAAATGTTCGGTATTTTATTCTTACTGCAGGTCATATTTCCCCGATATTTTGTCCAAATGCATGACTAGAAAATAAATGTTCGATAAAAATACTAAACGCTCGATAAGTGAATTAAGTGCTCAGTATAAAATTTATATGCATCCTAAGAAAATAAATGTTCCATGAAACTACTAGACGCTCGACAATGATGACGAACACTCGGTATCAAATTCAAATACCTAATAAAATAATAAACATTCGATAAACATAATAGACGCTCGATACAAAGTAATTATGCTCGATACAAATTCAAATTCTTGGGCAAATAATAATAGACAAAACAAACGTACGATAATTACAATTAATGCTCAGTATGATATTTACTTGCTTTCTTTTGCTTGGATTTTTTACTTACCTCTCATTAAAGACAACGATTTTATCCAAGTAAACTTTAATACTCAGAAAGAATATTTTCAGTAAACAAGTACATAACTTGATAAAATATAAACAGGTACTTACTTGAATAAAAAACTGTAATAAACTCTAATAAGTAATCCATAAATGACGAAACAACACTTAAATCAAGTAGATATTCAAAAAGGAAGAAAAAAGTAATAATATAAAGTTCCATGGTAATAAGCTACTAACGTAGCATGCAAGTGTACTGCTATTTTTTTTAAACTTTTGTTCGCCTTTCAACTTTAAGCTTGGCAGTATTCTGGTTAGCGAACCAGTTTAGCACCATCGGACCTACCTTTCGAAAAATCCACTTGATCAGCTGGCCAAACTCTTAAGCCTGTATGACACCAAGATTTGTATAGAGTAGGTTGCCTGGTAAGTTTCGACCAATCAGAGCGTTGCATACGACGCGTCACTCGGAAGAATGAGCGGAGCGGGAGTTTAAATATTTCTACAACATTTACGCACAATAAACTCTTCAAAATCAGCTTTTCTTTCAATCGTTAAATGAGTTGGGTGGTTCTGGTTTTTAAAATGTGTTGAGGCAGGCCAGATAGTAAGTTACAAGAGCTTGTTTGATTTAAATTATACTTAATTCATGTGCGTAGGATCTTTTAATTTGAATTACGAAATTTAGGTAATAAGGCTAAACATTTTAAATTTAATATAATAAGCACCTAATAAGTAATGCAACGACGTTATTACATAATATAATTTATTAAAGAACGCAAAATAAAAACAGTATGCTTAGGTATACTATGTATTAAGTATTACACCTACTAAATTAATGTATAATTTTTTTTAATTTCTTGAGAGCCTTTCTTCTCATTTGCCGGAACTGATTTTGCTAAAATTGTCGCAGTTCTTCTAATTATGTTATTCTTAAATTTAAAATAATTATAAGTTAGACTGTCCTCTTCTGATTTCTTTGAAATACTTGCTAGTTAGGCATTCGTTGAAGTTTCAGTATTTGAAGAAACGCTTTTGGTGTCAGAAAATTCATTATTTTCCGTTGATGCCAAAGGTGCTTCGAGCAGCTGCATTTTATTTATTTTAGCTTGCTTAAAAGCACTGGCGACAAGATATTGCTCGGAGTCTAAGCCCTCATGATGTTAGAAATTGGTGTTTGACTGAACGATGTCTAGATTTTTTCCTAAGAGTATCATTATAACTCTGTAAATAGCATCAAGCGGGGGATGGATTATCATGTAAACCACCTCTAGCCCTTATTATACAAGAAGAAATTTTTTTTTGAATGCACCGTTAGAATTATCTATATATATAATAGACTTGTCTGTCCGTCCGTCCGTCCGGGACGCTGTTTCAGCAGCCAAACCGTAAGAGATAGAGAAAAAAGTTATTAAAGTTACATGTTTGGAATGGTCATGTCAGGTCAGGAACTAAATTTCAGTCACGTGACACTTCCGGTTTTCGAGAAATCACGTGATTTCCGTCCGTGCGGGACGCTGTTTCAGCAGCCAAACCGTAAGAGATAGAGAAAAAAGTTATGAAAGTTATATGTTTGGAATGGTCATGTCAGGTCAGGAACCAAATTTCAGTCACGTGACACTTCCGGTTTTCCAGAAATCACGTGATTTCCGTCCGTGCGGGACGCTGGTCCGTCCGGGACGGTCTTTTTTGTTTTATTAAATGAGACATTTGTCTCACTGGACTGCTAGTACACTATAATACAAAAATGCCTACCTGCGAAAATAAATCCAAATAATATTGATTTAACCTATGCGTCAAAATGTAAGAGATTTTGTGCTTTCGACTAATTTGGTATGCAGTGTTTGCATAGATATGCAGGAAATAATCATTCCTTTTTGGAACACCTGCAAAGATTTTTTCCCATACAACGTAGTTCACTAAATGTTTCTTTGACTTTATTGAGTGTTTCGATTTGCTCTTCCAATCTTTTGCCATAGGGTTGTTTGTTCGGAATTTTAGCTTCACGCAAATATCTGTAGCAGCGTTGACTGAAATATCGTATTGTGAACCCTCTTGCTATTTCTCCTGAGTTCAATATTGCCTTGGTTTGTTTCTTCAATACAACCCTTACTTGATTCGGAGTTAAAAAATTGGAGTTAAAACTTCAGTCAATTTTGTGGTGAGATTGATATTGTTATTAGGCGTTTAATTTTTAATTTTCCAGCTCAAATACTCGAATTCGGATATTTTACTTTGTGCTTCTTCCAAACTTTTCTTCTTTTTACAAATAGCCACGGCGCAGTTATTGTCTACCATATTTAAGCTAAGCTAAAATAAAATGTTTTCTACAAACTAGTAGGTTTATAAATCTCTAGACTTCACACTGCACTGTAATCATAAAACAATACCTGTACGTAGTGCGTAGGTATTCGGTATAGTTCAACAATTAACTCAAATCATAAGAAAATCAAAAAGTTACACTAAAGAACCTGTACAAAACTGTAGAGCCGTATACTAGACAACAGACACGCGTTACAAATCGCCTTCCGAGTGACGTATAAGTAGTGGGGGCATTCACAACTACCACACACTTACCAGACAACCTACACTATACGAATCTTGGTATGACACGACGTTAAATTTTATGCAAAATTTACTTGTAAATTCATAAAAATATTAAGCACCGTTGCATACAGAAAATTGGCTGCTAAATTTTGCACTGAATTTTCATGTAAATTATTTAGAACCTGTTCTAAATTTCCTGGTAAATATGCGTGTAAAAATGCGCAGAAGTATCGTAATCAGACTAAACTGCAGCGCATGATGCAGAATGTAAACATAAACATAACCTGCATTTTATTAGCATTGTTTAAGCACGTGTTTAATGTTGGCGCTCTTATCTAAGTTACATTTAAGGGTTTCTAAGATAAATGCCCTAACCCAACCTCAGAAAATAGCTAACAAGCGACAAATAACATGAAAACAAACGCATACTTCAGCCAATACCCTCTAGAGGGTACTGTTTCCACTTAAAATATCAGAGGCAGTGTATATAGGAGATACCGCCATTCTTTGTTCCGTGAAAATGCCGCCATCGCCGCCATTTTTGTTCCCATCAGCAATAACTGATTGAGTTATGTCTAAAATTTTACTTCAAATTGGCAAGACTGTAAGTCTATGTCAATTTACAGGTTAGCAGGTTATGTTTTGCGTCAGTTTGTGTCAAAACTAACGCAAAATTTAACCTGCTAACCTCGAATTTGACATAGACTTACAGTCTTGCCAATTCTAAATAAAGTTTTGGATTGCCAACAAACGTCACGTTGACGGAATTTTGTTATATTACAAACCTCAAAGTGAAGCATATGTCAAAGGAATAAACATGGCGGACGTGGCGGTACTCTCCTATATCTGGTTCTGTTAAAATACTTGCTACTACGCATGTGCGCATGCCAAATTTAACATCAAATTTAGCACACGTTGCAAACAGGAAATTGTGTTTTTGAAAAAAAATTATCAGTGAATTTATTTGAAAATTTACAAGTAAATTTTGCACAAAATTTAGCGTCGTGTCATACAGGCTTTTCACTGTAAAATACAATACGCACATCGCATGCACAAGAACAAAGAAAACCACAGTTAAAATAAACATGAAATGTATTAGCAAAATATTTGGATATAAATTAATTATAACTGGTAGATTAATAATGAAACATATTGTATAAAGTAAGCTAATCCAGAAGGTTAATTTTAAAACATAAATATTTATAATTAAAATAAAATTATAAAAATTATTACTATAGTATAATAATGATGAATAACAACGATTTTTTTTCCAAATATGTAACATATCTTATAATTAAAATAAATCTTTGAAGAATAAAAAACCTATTAATTGAAAGATAAGGTATCTGGTTGGTGTAATAAAAGGGTATATGTTATTAAATTGAAATGAAGGTAAAACTAATTTTTAAAAGTATAATATAGAAGAGTACAAATGGTACCAAGAAGAATTAAGAATAAGTGAATGGTCTTCGTGGTGTATTAAGGTCTACAAAAGATTTGGATAAACTACGGAGTAAAAGCCAATAATAGGTATTTTTTGAGCGGGACTTCATGTGAGTGCTGTCAGTTGGGTGCATCTGAGTGTAGTCTGGAATTGGATACATACTACATATGAAGCTTAAATGATTTAGAGGGCATCGTAATTGCACTATAAGAATTGGATATATTATTGTTGCTACAGTTGAAAGTAAGGATATAACAGGTTTGAGTTTTTGTGGAAACGTAGAGGTACGTACACATAGGTACCTACATGCTTTTACATTATTTATTTGACAGAAACAATGAGCAGTCATTATATGGTGTTCGTTCTTGTATGGAAAAGGCGTTATTGTACGTATTAGCATTAATATCTTGCTTGCCGGACGGCAGCAGGACTACAAAAATTGTATAATTTTTAAAAGCCTGGACTTTTAACTACGTTGATTATGTTTTTGAACGTACGGCTATCGTCTTAAAAATCTGGTACAAGGTCGAAAATCTAGTGACTTGAATTTAAAAATTGTGGACGTAACTTATGTTATTTCAGTCGTATTCACAAAGGGAAAACTTTTTTTGTGTACCAGATTTTTAAGGCGATAGCAACAAAGATATTAATTTATGTTCCTGCGAGATGAACGTTGCTTTTTCCATCTGTTGACTACAAATAGAACTACTACATTTCGGCTATAAAATTTGTAGGCAGCTTTATACTCAATTTCTAGAGTTTAATGTAAAAAAGGCAGCAGTAATTTGACATGGGGAAAACAATCTAACAAAATATGATGAAAGCCCTGAAACTATACAAGACAAACCGCGCCCATTGAAAGTTGTTTTGAAACCATCCGCGGAAGCACTGGAAGTTCTCCGGAGTAAATCTAAGCTTAAAATATCTAAAAGTCGTTACTCAATAAGTAGTGATGATTAAAGCTGATAATTATATGCACTCAAATGTACGAAAATATGCGCATATATATGCATACATTTTGTTGAGTATATGTACCCAAAGTTACAATATATGCACATAATATGTTCTAATTTGTTTTGAAAATAAGTAGAAGTATTCTAAATAATGTAAAAATTTTAATTATGTTGTATGAGTATATTTAATATTTATTTCTCTAAGTTTTATCCAAAGACGTCGTTCATTTTAACGTTTGACTATATAAACATGGACTGCCAACGTCAACTTTACGTTGTAAGCCAAAATAAAAGTAAGATTTTCCCTAACCCCGCCAGACTATTATTCACCCAACACTCGAAGTTCGACTCTTGAAATGGATTCTATGTTGGCTGATTCCTTATACATTGCTTCTATGGGAAAAGTGGGGGTTGCTGGCAGTCTATGCTTATACATGGTGAGTTGGGAGGAACGCGCCAAATTCCAGTCGTGCATTCTAAGCGTAACAATAATGTAAAAAAACTCAAATGTTGTTATCCGATTTTTATTTGTTTTCAAGTTGTATCGCCATAAAGAAAATCCCCCACACACATTATTTTCATATTAGCCCTTACATTTCCCGACTTTTTTCAAATTATTTCGTCTTAAATTAATAAAACATTAATCAAAACATCAGTCAAGTTCTCCATAAAAAATTGTTCTTTAAGATGCTGCAACTTGAAAACAAATAAAAATCGGATAACAACATTTGGGTTTTCTTACATTATTTTACGCGTAGAATACACTGTGGGAATTTGGCGCGTTCCTCCCGACTCACCCTGTATATTCTCCTTAGCATAGCATTTCGAGAGTGTGCCCGTTTGTAAATTGAACATGTTAGAGCACTTGCCAGAATACCTCATTACTTCCCGCGAGTGATACGTGAAGCCATAGAAATAGAAAAACATCCAAATAATATCAACAGGGAAGATGGCTTTAAGCTTAGTAAAACGTGGACCCCTGTGATACACGATCTAAAGCAGGGGTCGGCAACCTTTTTCGGACGGCGGGCCATTTTCAAAATAATTTTTTTTATGCGGGCCGCACATTCAAATGTAACTTAAATAGTGCTTTTATATCATATACGAGTATAAATATTATTAAAAATAAATATAGAAAAAAATTATTTTTTATTGACATGCTATAATAACAATAATGTTAGAGAACAAAAATTTTACAATTCTTAAAAGGGAAAAAAAGAAAATACAATTCCAATTAAATATGTATAAATATGTAAATATAAAATATATAAATATAAAAAATATAAAATATTGTAGTGAAACGTCATACGGCTGTCAACATGAACGCACATATGAACATACAATAGCAAACTGGCGAAATGAAAGAATTAGTAATGGGCCTATTCGGAATGAATAATCGGAAAGTTTCCGATTGTTCAAAAAATCGGAAGGTTCCTATTATTTCGGAACTTTTCGGAATTCGATTATTTTACTGTTCGGTGCACAAAATTCGGAACTTTCGGAATTCGATTATTTTACTATTCGGTACACAAAATGAGAAAACGAAATGCCAATTTGAACTGAACGGAATACGGAATGTTGTATTGACTCACTTGACTTCTATATGCTGGTTGGCGAATGTCGACGGGTCGCGCCGTGTGCGCACGTGTATGATACGTGAATGGCACTAATGGCAGTGGTATTTTGTAGATTAATTATTAGATAGTACACCTACAGATTTCAAATTCAAGTATTGTTTTATACTATCTATTATGTACTTTATGTGCTATTAAACTTTAAAATATCACTACCATTTTCCGAAAGTCTATTAACGTAACTACTGTAATAATTTGAAAAAATATTTTATTTCCTCATATCCCACTGTGCGACTCAAACTCATAAATTGTTTTTTAGGATACTGCATTGCTAACTAGCGTCTACATAGTTACAAACGTTTGGAACAATGTAAACGCTAGTTACCAATGCAGTATCCTAAAAAATCTTATACGATACACGACCGGTAGAATTCTTATGGCCTTGCCAAACATACAGGTCTCGCCCTACGGTTCGACCTGTAAAGTATTGGCGCGGCCATAAAAATGTTGCTACCGGTCTAATAACGTAAATAGCTATTACTGACCGTCCTACAAACCCAAACAATAGATGCCAACGCAGATAAGGGCTTACGGCGCGACGGCGAGTGCTCTCATCGTAAATTTGCACGCACTTCATCTTCCTTCCGCTTGTTGTTATTTCGCTCGTTTTCCCTTGCTTGCATTTACGGAATGTAAAATAATCGGATGATATTCCGATTTTATAAACATTCCGAAATGGAAAATTCCGATTATTGAAATCATCCGATTATGCCCATCACTAGAAAGAATGTTACACTTGCTAAGCGAGACGTCGTATTCGCTGGGGAGTGGGGATTAAACTTGCGCAGTAAAATAGGTTTCCCATTATGCTTCTGTTTGTCGCGCATTTTTGTCACCGGCCACATTTCGGCACGCTTACGCTCTAAGTTTGTTGATTTTTTCTAAAGTTATATTGGTGCTTTGGCGGGCCGTGCAAAAAGTTGCAAAGGGCCGCATGCGGCCCGCGGGCCGCAGGTTGCCGATCCCTGATCTAAAGCATTACAACCACGGTGCGTCATACGGCCACGCCCCACGGATTACGTTGCACTCGGATGACCAACCAGCGTTACGCCACTCCGCGCGCCTGGCACAGAGGACTATAAATAGCTCCACACCGACCTTCGGTTCTTAGTGCAACTTTCACTCTGATGATGCAAGCTGCAAGGTCTTGCAAAACGTTAGTGAATATGGATGCACAAACAGCAAAACGGCCAAATCTGCCTAAGTATCCTCGTTCTCAAGATACTCAAACAACACGAGCCACCAAAGAGCATGGCCATCGCGCGGGTTTTTGCTCGAATTCACGAGGTGCAAGGCACATTAAGCCAGAAAATGCTGGGTGTTCATATACAAATACTACGCGGTCTAAGCCGAAATTCTATGCTAAGGAGAATAATTCGAGTAACCGCGAAAGCCTCAAACAGTACATCACCCTGTATAGTAAAAGATTTTAACTGGGACTTCCTCTTTCCTCTGCTTATTTCGATACGCGCACTGCACTCCAGCGGCAGAAAGTGAAAGTATATATCTGTTGCATACAAAAATTTTATTAATAAATTTAATGAAATAGTAAATTTGACAAAAAAACTCAAAAAGTTCATACATTACAAATTATTGCGAAATATAACCAAATATGCATAATCCAGAAAGTATGCTCAAAAACGTATAAATATGCAAAATATGCAAAATGAAACTTGGCTTAAACGATTTGTTTTTATATAATTAGTATACACATGCAAACAGTTTCGCCGGCATATTAATTATACAAAATATGCATTTGCCATATAATATCAGCTCTAGTGATGATACTCCCATGCAACGCGAATATATGACACAACTGCGATCTGAATTACAAGACAGAATATCCAAAAGGGAAAATGGTATTATAACTATACGGTACGTACGAGGCACGCCAATAATAATTTCCGCAAAAAACTAAGAACAGATAAAATTATATCTCTTACAACGTTACCTATCTATTATACTAATATTAATTCATTGAACTCCAAGTTTCCCGAATTCCTAGCTTTTGTTAATGTTCATCAACCTGCTTGTTTTCTGATCACAGAGACGTGGTGCCCTCATTACCCCACTCGTTATACGAAATACCTAGTTATTCACTATATAGTGCTGACAGAACCGATCATCGTGGTGGTGGCGTCTGTATCTTCACTAATAATTACTTCCTTTTACAATAAAGGAAAGTATTGGTCTCAAAACAAAAATTCGAAATTGAGTTTTCAACAGATCTTCACGTTTTAGAGTCCCCTGAACCCAAAAGACATATTTTTTTTCATTGGTCTGTCTGTCTGTGTGTCTGTGTGTCTGTCTGTGTGTCTGTGTGTCTGTCTGTGTGTCTGTCTGTCTGTGAACAGAATATCTCAAAAACGGAAAGAGGTATGGCGTTGAAACTTCATATATAAGTTTTATGTACTATATAGGTGAGACAGCAAGCTTTTGAAGAAAATCGCATAACCGGAAGTAGGTGTTTACTCTTGTGATTTTTCAGTTTTTGTCGATTTTTTCAAAAACGGCTCTAACGATTTTTTTTTAACTTTACATTTTTATTACATTTTTAATGTGTATTGATGTGAGATAGGTGATTTTCCAGTTGAGTACTTCTAAAATGGGTTTCTTTTGTTTTTTTTTTTCTATTTTTTTATTAACTCCTATTTTAAATAGAACACCCGGTATATTATTACATTTTTGAATTCAGCTTAAAATTCTAGAGAAAATTTGTCTCTTAAACTAACACTCTATTTTGTACCGTTTTTGTAAAATCTGTAATTTTTGAAAATTTTTGACAAATGCTTAAAAATTTAAAATCAAATTTTTGACTAATTATAAGATCACTGTAAAAGGAAGTTGTGTGCGTGTATCACACCAGAATTTTTGTTTCGCTTCTTTCAAGTTACAGCACATTGATATGCCCATTCCTAGCGCAATAGATGGAATCTGTTTATCTTTTCAGAACTGCATTTTTAAATTTACTTTAGTCTGTATACAGGATGATTCAAATTAAGTGCGCACCATTGCTATCTTTGTTATTATTGATTTTACAAAGTAGGTTAAATTAGTAAACTAGTAGTGTTTTCGGTGCTGATTAATATGCAATTAATAAAAAAACAATCGAATAACTCGTTGTATATATTTTTTTTTAAATAAAACACCCTGTATATTTTTTAAAAACTTGAAATAAAAATGAATTTGTGGTATAAAAGTCTTAATACACTATTGTCTTAATATAAATACTAAAGAAGTTATCGCAAGTTTCAGTTTATAGATAAATACATACATTATTCTACTGTAAAATTCATTGCAGGCTTGTTTTAAGTTTTTAATTGAAATAAATAAACAACACTAATTACTTTCGACAACCAAACGTACGACAAATTGATTTTGATAGTTCTGATGTTTACGTTATTGTTTTTGTTTTTAGTAGCAGCCTACTATGAATTTTTCGTAAGTACGATGTATTGTGGATATAGGTAAACTAAAATCTCCCCTCACTTCTTTAATATTCATTTTAAGACAATGGCGTATTAAAACTTTTATATCACAAATTAATTTTTATTTCAAGTTTTTGAAATATATACAGGGTGTTCCATTAAAAAAAACTAAAAGCTTTTAATTTTGTCGCAAACTCGTTATTCGATTGTTTTTTTATTAATTGCATATTAATCAGCGCCAAAAACACTACTAGTTTGCTAATTTAACCTACTTTGTAAAATTAATAATAACAAAGATAGTAATGGTGCGCACTTAATTTGAATCACCCTGTATATAGACCGCCCAGTTGCAATATTAGATCTTCTAATAATCTTCAAAACGTTAAAGATCTATTTGATCTGCTTACCAAAATGTCCATTGATCCAGTAATGGATAATTTCAATTTCCCTTTCTTCAAATGGCCAATAGTGTCTCATCAATCACAAAGTGATGCGGTTTTTACTTTTTATCTATAACCGATATGATTATGAACAGTAATCTTACTCAGATGATTACCTTCCCAACTCGATTTCGAATTAATCAGACTCCTTCTACATTGGATCTGTTATTCACTAATGATACGGACCTTTTTTCTAATATTTGCCATTTGTCTCCAATTAGTAAGTCCGATCATGTTGTTATATGTGCCACTCTACAAGTTGTTTATCAAAGCTTGGACTCTCGTAATAAAATTATATACAAAACACGTATTAAGTATGACAACGTCACTGATGATCTCAACTCCATCAACTGGTGTCAAGCTATGAGTGCTCTAAATGTTCATGATTCTTGGTCGCTTTTACATACACAATTATCTACTTCTGTCAAAACTAATTCCACCTTGAAACCTATCAAAGTAAATCCCTCTAAACCGTGATTGGAAAGTAAGATATTCCCAATGATATCGACCAAAAAACGTGTATTGAATAGGTATCGTAAAACAAAAGCCACGAAAGACTAACATAATCATCGACAATACTCGAACCACCTTATATCAGTGATGGATCTAGCAAAAAAGAACTACGAAGATAAAATCTCCAATTCCAAGAACTCAAAGCAATTTTATAAGTATGTACGGGTATCTCTTTCATCTACTGTTCAAGTTCCTTTAGTTAAGTCAAGTGACTGAGCAAGCCCCCGAAGGGCCCCCTAATTTTCTTTTTCTTTCATTCAATAAACGCGAGCAGGAACAAATCTTTCTATTTTTATTTTTATCATAATGGGATGTCCACGCAAAAAGCAAAAGTAGTTTTGAATTGCCGGCCTTTAAATTCAAGCTGACATAGATTGTTTTGTAATATGGGACATAGTGTAATGAAAGTGGCGAATTTCCTGCAGTCGTACGCTAATTTGAGTTCACTTAATACCGGTCGTATTGTAAGAATTCTATAATTTAACAACATGATCATTAAATGGTGGATTTATGGCTTGTTTTGACGCCTATCCCTATCCTCATTCTGTTAGCAGCAGAGTTGCCAACTGTACCGTAATTACCTCTTCCGTAAGGTACTTTACGAACTACGATCCCGCAGAGGCGCGAAAAAATGTTAGGATTGACAATGTGTCGATTATTGTTTACATTTGCACATTTTAACTTGGTGAATAATGCAGTTTTGATTTTTTTTAGTAGACATTAGACATTCACGGCATTACGCTAATTAAATTTACGAACTGTGATTGATATAAAAAAAAATTATTTAATATCAATACACAGACGGAGTTTATAATTATAAAATACAAGTGAAAGCTACAGATTCCAAATTACAACTAACTTCATCCTGCGATGTACTCGAGCAGGTTACCTAAGCTGCATCAGCAAAGATAAGATAACACTTGTGTCCCTCGGGAATGCAATGATATGTAATACGCGACTGCATTATCTTATCATAACTAATGTTCTTATTATCTATCTGGGAACGTAACATAATTCCTCCCACCTAAGTTGAAAAATTGGGGGAAATCACATTTTCCACCTATTTTTCAAGGCAATATTTCTATTGGTTGTAAAGGTTCATTATTGATTTCTGATTTAATTCTTTTGCAGATTTTAGGCAACAAATCGTACTTATATAATACAAATATGGCAAACAATATTAGAGCTAAAATAATAATTAATGTAAAGTTACTTGCGTGTGCATAAGTATTGTAATTGGTGGTCACAAGTTCACCGGGTAATTTTCTTAATTTTTCCCTAAGCTGTTGTATGTCATCCAGGTCGATGTTTTCTAAATGCAATTTTGGAAATTCAATATTATTAACAGTTGGTTGATTAATTGTTTGGTTAAGCATTGGTAAATGAACCATTTCGTATATTGGATTTGAATTTTGACTGGTTTTTAATATTTTACCATCGATCTGCATTTCACAATTTACAGGTAATTGAACGGTATATGTGCCTAACAATGGTATTTTCCTGTGATCGTGATTACAATTTAGTTTGGTTATCAACTCAGAGGTTGTTACAATAATCCATAAGTCACGACCTATTTTTTGAATTTTATAATTTTCTAGGGAAAACATTTTAGGTTTACAATTATTAGTTCTTGAAAATGAGAGCAGTTGCGCTTCACATAAGGTGTTTTCGAAACTCATTCGCTCTGGAATGTTACAAATAAAATCAGTTTTTTGAATTTGCTCGCAACGTTCATTAGTAGAGATATAATTAGATTCCGAAAATAATAGGTATTTATTCTGTGGTAACACCATATATCTAATACTTACTATATTGCTAGCGGCTATGAGTGGGAAACTCACCAAGGAAGTGAGACAGACAACCAACTCTTCAATGTATAAAGGTGAGCGGTGCGCAAGAGCGGCGGCGTCGTCCGCCCAATGGGGAAGTGGTCAAGTTTAAAATTCGCTTCTAAAGGCGGAGTTCGAATTCCCGCGCATGCGCACGAGACGCGTTATACTCTAAGTGAGACTATGTCGGCGCCGTAATGTTTTCTAGCGTTCCGAGGCCCTACTAGCAATATATGTGTATTATATATATGGGTAACACCGCTTGGTATCGCTGGTCGATTTTCATTGGCAATGGATACAGATGGTAATAGTCATATTTCGTTGTCCCTGTTAGAGGTACTTCTATGATAAATACTAATCTAGTATTTGTTTGATAGGCTTTAACAGTTAGTATTTTCTCGAATAGTAATAAATTTTCTTTGGTTGGTTCGAAAGGTAGTTCCAAATTATTTATTTTATCTTTTATAAACTTCAGGTTTGCTTCTAAGTCCTCTGGATCCATGATTGACGGGTGAAAAGTTTCCAATTTGGAAAAAGTAACAGCTTCTTCCAGGGTGTTAGTTATATGCAATATTAAATTTGAAATTGCAGTAAATTGCAGGAATATTGTGTGCATGTTGATTAATGAGTACATTTCAGCTTTGTGTATTGTATTCTCCTTTACTTGGGCTTCAATTTGTAGAATGCGCGACTTCAATAAATATTGATTGGTTTGCAAAACGTTTATGGATTTGTTGACTTTATCTAAAATTTGTTCAGTGAGCGATATTTGTTTAACGAGTGCTTGTTTTTGGCGTTCTTGCTCCTTTTGAAGTTCTTCGATAGATTTTTCATATTTTTGTCCATCTGTAGCATCTAAATTTCCTGTTATAAGTTTAACTAAGCTTCCTAAACCGTCGATTGTTCCTCTCTTCTGTCGATTGGGAAATAGTCGACGTATTTTCCGATTTACTTCAACTAACGTAGCATTTATAAGCGAATAATAATTGGTAAATTCCTTAGCATAAGCGGGTCCATTAACATGTTTCTTAAATATAGTATCTACTTCTAAAATATTTTGTTTTAATAAGTTGTATTCGTTGATTATCGGACTGCAATCAACATTCTTGATTAATGTCCATTTATCCATGGTGTTCTTGGCATTTCCTAGTTTGTGAGGAAATAATCCGGGGTTGTCGATAATTTTCGTTATTTCTGGGCGTTCGATGTTGATGACGTATTGAGTGCAGAGGCACCTGAAACAATTGGGTGACTTAGGGCATCTACATGTCTTTTCTTTTCTTTGTTGTTTTGTGGGTTGACTAGGGTTACTATGTTCCTATCCGTAATTTCCTTTATTACATAGGGTCCTTCATATTTATTGGCTGATTTGTTTCGTTGGTCGGTTTTTATTAAAACTTCGTCTCCTACTTTGTGGTTGTGTGCTCTGATGTTTTGATTTTGTTTATTAATTAGATTTTCCTTGTTCTTATGCATGGCTTCTTTTAGTGATTTGTACAAAGAAGTCAATTTAGTCTTGTGGGTGGTTACGTATTCTTCGTAAAATTTACTGTTCAATTGAAGATCAAACGGGTCTCTAGTTGCAGTATGTCCATAAACTAGTTCAAGGGGTGTGAATTTCGTAGCAGAGTGAATCGTGTTGTTGTATCCGATGATTGCGTACGTTATTATTTGTTTGGGGGTTTCCTTATTACTTGTATTCTTAATTATTCTATAATTTTCTATCAATGTCGAGTGGATTCTTTCAATTAAAGAGTTAGATTTTGGGTTTTTTGGTGTAGTAATGTGGATTTTAATTTTGTGAAGTTCCAAAAGGTCTTTGACCACTTCATTAATAAGTTCTGAACCTCCATCCATTGTGATCAATGTTGGCGAACCATGTTGGGATATGAAATTTATCAGATTTTCAGCTACTTCGATTCCGTTTTTCGAGGTTAGATGATAAGCTTGACAAAATCTTGAAAATGAATCGATGATTGTTAGAAATAAATTCCTTTCGATTTGAAATGTGTCCATATGCAAATGCTCAAATGGTCTATTCGGTGTTTCGGTGATATTCAAGGGTGTCTTTGTGGGGTGACGTTCATATTTCGCTTTTCGACATGTTATGCATTTGTTGATAAAATCGGTAACGTCTTGATCAAGTTTTTCCCAATAGTATTTTCTTTTTATTGCCGTACAGGTTGCAAAGATTCCACGGTGGTTTGTTTTTCCTTCGTGTTGGTTAGCAATTATTTCTAGTCGGTTTTCTTCGTTTATAACGTGTAAAACTCTTTTAGTACATTTATAAAGTGATATGCGGTTTTGCGCAAAATGGGTTGTAATGATTTCGCATGCTAAGTTATAAAGTTCGTCGTTCGGGAACGAACAGTAATACGTTTTATTCGGTAAACAATAATTTTTAAAAAATTGTAGTATGCTGTGTTTTAGGTCTTGATCTCCTAGATGAGCTGTAATTATGGAATTTTTCTCTTTCTTTTCGATTTTTGGTTTCGTAGATTTTCCATGAACGATTGTTATTATGATTTGGTTTTTCTTACAATCTAAAGCATCTTCGCATATTGGGATGCTGGGTGCTGAATCATCTTGTGAATGAACAGTTGGTGTTAAATCTTCGTTAAATCTGTCAGGTACATTCTCGATTAGTTTTTCAAGGCTTCGAATCGGATCTTCAGGTAAATGTTCGTTCATAGGGCTGGTTATAGGGTCAAGTGGAATTACATCTGGTGTTAATGCTCGCATTGTTGGTGGTTGTAAGATCGGTTCTGGTGTTTGTAAATCATCTTGTCTGTGACTTATTTCGTCTAGTAGTTGGTCTAATTCTGAGTGTACTTCGACTTGCATAGATTGCGTATCAATCGGATTAATTTTTATTCTAGATAATGCGTCTGCGTTCGTATTGGATTTTCCTTTTTTGTAAATCACATCGTAGTCAAATTCGTCTAGTCGTAATTGTTGTAAATTTTTAAGTTGGATTTGTTTGAGATTTTTGTTTACTGGTTCGGGTTGGTAATGTAATGTATCTGGCTTCGGATTTTCTTCGATCATTTCGATATGTAGGGGTTGAGTCATAATAAACGTCTTTTCTTCGTCACTGCTATTAATATTAGTGGTTATTGCTTGATAATTATTTACATTAACGTAGGATGCTGGTATCTCTACATTATCACTAATTTTTTGGTGTTCGATTATTCCTTGCTTGATGTTTTTCATAACTGGAATCTTAATTACTTTTTCAGTTTTTGCTTCGAGTGTAATATGATAGTTCAGATCTGGGTTCCTGTCTTCGATAGAATATAATGGAATTTGGGCTTTTTCGGTTTCTAAAGTGTTGTTTGTGAAATCAATTCTGGCTTTTAATTTCTTTAATAAATCGGTTCCTATAAGACCGTCGTATTTAGGGTCGACATCGAATAGGTGAAATTTGTGAGTTTTGTTTGTCTTAAAGATGGCTGGTAATTGAATTACAGCAACTTGATTATGTGTTGACGTCTGATGTGCCGTTTGTATTTGAAAAATTTGGGGTTCAATTAATTCTGGAAAATATTTCTGAGCTATTTCTGGTTTAACTAGTGTCCTAGAAGCTCCAGTATCTATCAGAAAATTCGCTTTTAGCTGTGGGATGTATATGCATGGTAGGTGTGATAATAGTTGATTATTAATTTGAATTAATTCGTGTTGTTGGTAATTTTGTTCTTCGTACTCGTACTGCTCATTTTCTAAGTCTTCAAATTCTTGCTGTAGATATTGATCTGTTTCAAATGGTGTATGCATGATGTCTTCTGGTTCCTCTTGGTAGTGAAGTTCCTCGGATATAAAATTTCGGAGTTGATTTGACTGTTGAATAAATTGTCTTGGTTGAGTAAAATGCTGGGTGTTTCACGAATTAAATCTTTGAGGCAAATTACTTGTTCTTCTCGTAGCGCCTGATGATGTGTCCATTAGCGTGGGACGTGGTTGAGCACGATTTTGTGGTGCAAAAACATTTCTTGCTTGTGTACTTGGTTGCGATTGTTGAAAACGGGTTGGCCATTGTTGTCCAGTAAAATTTATTGGTTTTGAATTATTCTGGAACGTTGGAAGTTGTATTCGTGGTTGTTGATTCCCAAATGATTGATATGTAGGGTAACGATTGTAAAAGTTGGGGTTGTTCACGCCAGTAGTCATTCGTAGTCCTGGTGGTGGTCTTTTTTGAGTAAATGTGGAAGAATGAAGTCCTTTTCGATGCTCGGTTTCATGTCTTCTAGAATATTGCACATTTTCCTCTTCGAGTACATATTTAATTGCGTCTTCTAATGTGGCTGGCCGCATACTTCTTAGGAAGCTACCTAGTGGTTCCTTGAGTCCACTAAGAAAAGCTTTTAGTGTTAATTCATCATACTGTAATTGTTTGACTGCTCGTGTGCCCTGATTTGGTTCATTAAGTTGAATATTCGAATATAAAAGGCTTCTTGTTTGTTGGCAAATTTCGAAATATTCTTGGGCCGTTTCATGTTTTTGTCGTAAAAGCATCAAGTCTCGCAAAAGTGAGCTCTCTGATCTTTGATCGGCAAATGATCTTCTTAAAATGTTTCTTAATTCATTCCAGGTGGCAATTTTTCGTCCGCTGGTTACTAAAAGTGCTCTTCCGGTTAATTTTGTCCGTAAAGCAGAGAGAATTAAGGACTGTAAGAAGGCGTCGGCATTCCCACGGTAGTATGGGATTATTACCTAGGCAGATCTAATATATTCGGATAATTTGTGTGGAGTACCATCAAATTCTAGAAGGCTTGTCATGCTGGTACTGCTTGTCCTCCTTGTGCCATGTCTGGTTGATTGGCTTCTACTTGTTGTTCTTCGGGTGTAGCACCCTCCAGTAATAAATTTTCGAATAAAGCTACTAAATTCAAGTAACGACGATCAAATCCTTATGCTTTATATTTTTATTTTTAATTTGGTTTAAATAGAGGGGCAAATGATTTTTATTCGTTTAAGGGTTCCTTCTTAGTGTAACGTTTTTAACAGACCATTGCAGTTATGGCGTGTATAAAAACTTGCGAAGGCTAATACTAAGTTTATTATTAAGGTTTAATTATTTCGTTTTAATGGTTGCGTTTTATTTAATAGCAAGCTTATAACTAAATTGTTTTTATGCTGCAACAAATATTGTTAGCGACTTACAGTAGTAGCGCTGTAATTTTCATTCTTCGGTCTCCTCGATGGAGTGCTTATTTCTAGACCAAGCGTCGGCGATGCTGTCCTAGCTTGGGGTTGTGGCGATTCTTGTCCGCTTCTGGTGAAGGTTGACACTGTTTGGTTGCCCACGGAGATGTTGTCCAGGTGCAGCTACTGGTGCCGCTTCTGCTGCAGTTTCGTCACTAGAATAGTATTCTTCGCGTGAGCCTTTGGCGATGCTTGTCCTCCAGGCTCCGTTCCGAATACTGTTTCTTGGGACGACGTTGGTTGTTTGTTTTCGGTCAAAGTATTAAAATACACGTTTTTCGGCGATTTTTGTCCAAAAAACTGCCAAAATATCCGTCACGACTGCGCCAATTACATTTACGAACTGTGATTGATATAAAATAATTTATTTAATATCAATACACAGACGGAGTTACAATTATTATAAAATACATGTAAAAGCTACAGATTCTAAATTACAACTAATTTAATAATAATAATAAAAATAATAATAATAATAATAATAATGTTTGTTGTCCTATAATACAAAACAAATACATTGTTAACCAACTACTAATAGTAACAACCAAGTATATTAATTAAGGGACAAAAGGAAGGGTTCAGCAACATGTAAGGTTACTGATCTACCACCCTCCCAAGCAGACTACTTGCTCATATTAACTAAGTGCGCAAATACTTAATAGCTGATGCAACCCGAAAGCTTACATAATACATATACCAAATTAGCCGATCAAACACCTCCCTCCAACAGTTCATTTTTGTACAATGATTTTAATTTATTTAGTGACTGATCTTTCCATTCTAAGGGTAACTTATTGAAGAATTTGCAGACGTTATATGAAAAACTTCTTTGGTAGATTGAAGTACGATGAGTAGGCATAGTTAATAGACCCTTATGCCTTAGATTAAGATTATGAATGTCTGTTCTATATTTTACTTTACGGCAAAGATATGGTGGAACCCCTGTGATAATTACTTTATAGTACAGAACAGCACAGTGAATATTTCTCTGCTGTTCCATATTAAGCCACTTTGCTTCTTTTAATTTGTGAGTGATTCTCTCATACTTTCTCACGCCGTAAATTAAGCGTAAACAATTATTTTGCACAAGTTGTATCCTTCTACGTTCATCTGCATCAATGCAGTGTGCGTATAAGGTGTCCGCGTAGTTGAAGTGAGAAAGAACGAGTGAGTCACACAACATTATTTTAAGTTCTTTATTTAATATATATATCTATTAGCATACAGAAATTTTAAGTTAGAATATGCTCTTCCTATGCAAGTCCGTACGTGCGTCTTAAATCTTAAGGAGTCATCAATAGTAACGCCAAGATTATAAACTTCATCCCTCACGGGAAGGAGCATGTTGTTAAGGTAAAGTTTTATTTTATCCCGAAATCTAGATCTACTCTTTTTATTACCAAGCAATATAACATTTGTTTTATTTGGATTTAAAGATAAAGAATGCTGCATAGAATATTCAGAAAGGTTCTGTAAATCCTCATTTATATTATTTATCGCCTCGTCTAGTTTATTAGTTAAAAACGAAAGATATACCTGTGTATCGTCAGCAAACAGATGGTGCTGGTAGTGTTGCAGACAGTGGTTTATTAAATTATTTGTGTAAATTGTGAACAAGATTGGTCCAAGAACGGACCCTTGTGGTACACCTGACGACATCTCTGCAGCTTCGGAAACGTTTCCATCCAGATAAACTTTCTGAGTACGTTCTGTTAAGTAAGAATTTACAAGATTGATTGCGGAAACGTCCAGTCCTACATAATGCAACATAGCTTTTAGAATATCATGATCAAGAGTATCGAAGGCTTTGCTAAAGTCTAAAAGCACTAAGATTGTGAGATAATCTTTGTCATTAGCAGCTAATACATCATCAATTATATTAATTAAAGCTGTCGTACAGCTGTATCCTGATCTAAAACCTGACTGACATTCAGGCAGCAGCTTATATTTATCAATATGTAGCTGTAGTGGGAGTACTATTACTTTTTCCATTATTTTTGACATTGCAGGTAAGATGCTGATAGGCCTTAAATCTTTATATTCTAAAGGGTGAGCTTTTTTTGGAATAGGTGTGATTTTGGATTGTCGCCATATTTTTGGAAATGTTTGATTTCTAAAACAGAAGTTTATTAAATGAGTTATAACAGGCGTAATATAAGGACAACATACTTTTATCATGTCGATTGAAATATTACCATTGCCACACGCTTTAGTAATAATACTATCGATAATTTTTGAAATAACTTTATCTGTGATACCATCGAATTTAAATATATCCTGGTACGTAGCTTTTAAATTATTATTATAAAAATGTATTAACTCGTTTTTAGAATGATCATTAGTAACAGGAATAGATTTAATAAAATATTGGTTGATTTCATTTACATTCTTGAGAATCTGGGATGTCATATTGTGATTTGCTATTACATACGTTGAGATTTCTTAGTTCTTGCCACATTTTTAGTTTATTACGATTATTGATATTTATTTTATATTCTAAGTACGCCTTCTTTTCCAAATGAATAGTTTTAGTAGTTAAATTCCTCAAACTTTTATAGTAATCCCAGTGTTTTGTTAATTTAGTTTTCTTAAATTTACCAAGCGTCTTGTCACGCAAGGACATAAGTAATCGAAGATTGTCTGTTAACCATGGAGTATATTTTTGACGAGGTTTCGATACCTTTAGGAGAGCATGTAAATCAAATAAGTTTAAAAAACATTCATTTAAAAATGTAATTTTGTCGTCCAAATTATTTATCTCTATGACATGATAAAAGGGTGTATGTTGCAAGTCCCAAAGGAAACGGTCCCGGTTGAGATTTTTAAAATCGCGATATACAAGCGGTCTTGTATTTTGTCTTACTGTAATGTAGTTGATTATGGTTTTAGTTGTCTTGTTTCCTGCGTCCATGTAAATTTGTGTATTTCTTTATGTTTAAAGAAACCGTTCATTATTTTTAATTCGTTATTTCTACAGAAATATTTATTCGTTCTCCATTATCCATATAGTCCCACTACCGTGTCTTTTGTATTCACCCCTGTTCTTCCATTCAGATCTCCCATTAATATAACTTCTCTATTTTGTCCTACTTCGTCTATAACATCTTGTAACTTTCTGTAAAACTCATCTTTTACTGTAACAGGTGCATCATTGTTTGGTGCATATACACCTTAATTTTTTTCTTAATCAGCAAAGAAACTCCTTTCACAGCTCTTTCTTCCTTTGGTACTCCGCTGTACAGGTGTAAATATTCATTTATTTCTTCCGCCCCCGAGTTTGATTTAAGTTGGAAAATTCATAATATTTTTGTGTGACATACTTTTCCTTACTTAAACCTGATTGTTCATCATACTGTGAATTAATAATAACTGGGCAATTATATGCTACCTAACAAAATTAAGAATAATCGGGGGTAGTTTAGGTAGTAGAGTATTAAATTAATTCAATTTAAATAAACAACAATAGGATGGTTTCCAAGATTTTAAAAACAATTCTCTAGATTATTATTGGGGTAAAAACAAAAAACAACTAATATTTACTTACTTAACTCAAAAACTAAGAGGGGCTAGTTTAGGTAGTAGTGTATTAAATTGATTCAATTTAAATAAAAGGCAATGGAATGATTTCCAAGACATTAAAATATAATTTTCTGGACTATTATTAGGGCGAAATCAAACAATAACTGATATTTAGACTTTGCTCTCTACGTTGAATTAAGTAAGTAAATATTTAAATATCAGTTGTTGTCTGTTTTCACTCCAATAATAATCTTAAAAATCGTTTTTAAAATCTTGGAGACCATTTCAATGTTGTTTATTTAAAACAAACCAATTTAATACACTATCGCCAAAACTATCCTATAATTATTCTCAATGCTGTTTGGTAATCATATAATTGCCCATATAATTTTCTTGTCTCTGCGATTAATAATTCTAGTTCCTCCATGAACTTTTTTTAAGTTAAATCCATCATTCCCATCAAATGTCTCTATTTTATTTCGACTTAAACTGTATACAACTTGAGATACCGCTAAATTATTATAACAACCTCTACTATTTTTAAATTTTTTCTCTTCTTCTAAATTTAAGATTTGTGCTTTGCCCTCAATATTTTGATCTACCATAGTAATGATTGTTTTGTCTTTCACACCTTTCATTTGTTGATAATATTTCCACCTTGTATTCCACGTTAGTAATGTGGCTAGTATATGGTTTATTCTGTATACCCCCTGAATAACTCCTACAATTATGAAGCAAGAATATTGACCAAAAGGATTTTCTTTTGTGCGTCCTCAAGAAGATGCCTGAAAAATCGTAATTGGGGCAACTGATGTCATTCTTGCCTCATATTATATTTATGACAAGCTCTGCAAAACGGCGCGCTCAGTCTTATTATGACTTGGTGAAGAAAATCACCTGACAGTATGGCCCTAAAGCCAGTGTCAATATATGCGGCATTGTCCGTTCGATTATCGATTAATGGTAGTTGCTTATACAAGTCGCGATTATTATGGAGTATAAAACCCTTATTGGGGAAATGTGTGAACAAGAGGGTGGAATCCTTGAGTGCTTTGAGGCCAATAACAATGACTTCTCCGCAAAAATACGAGTTAAAAAACTGATGAGATGTATAGGTAGTGCTAAGTGTAATAAGTGGGTGACGAATTTCAGATTTAAAACTCACACAAACTGGATTCTAAGATATACGTGTCCATCAGGAAAAATGTAACCCCAGTGTACAAATGTCAACACAATAATTTTGATATAGTCAAAGAAAGGAAACGAAACGATACTAGAATACGCGGCAAAGACTGCAACGCGACGATTGACTTTTTATTTAAGAAAATCAACAGAGGCATTAGAAAAAATCTGTAAAAGGCTTTACCCAGAACTTCCCTCGTAGACATTGTGACACTAAATAATTTTAAAAATCAAATTAACTTAGGAGTAAATAAAAATATCTTCACGTTTCTAATAAATTAAATACATTTTCAAATAAAAAAAATATATCCCGCTTTGTTTGAACCCGCCGCATCTGCAGAGCGATCGTAACCGCACCCCTACATAGAGATCGTATCTGCACCGATAAAGCCAACTACGCTACTGATCCTATTTCAAATAAGTGCGGCGCGCGCCTCTCTTGAACAGAACGCTGTTATTGTTGAAATGTTTTTACTTTTTTATGGCATTATCCTCTATCGGTTAAGTGTTATTTTGTGCAAATGTAAAGCCTGACCTATCTGAAAGTTATTACTTCCTTCTATTTCAAAATTAACTCAAAAATAAACAAAATTTTATTTTTTAAGGTGATCACCCTGTATATATTTGTATGAAATTGTGCCGGTTTCATGCGAGGTAGATATATAATATGTACGCAAAATATCGTCTTTCTCCGACAAATAGTTTTTGAGCTATACTGCCAACAGACAGACAGACAGATAGATAGACAGAAGGAATTAAGAAAACCTCTTTTTTCGTAATCTAGCGGCCTTGAAACGTGAAGATCTGAAGAAATCTCCGAAGGTGATTTTTTCGTGATTACAATACTTCCTTCGTCTTTCAGACGAGGGAAGTGAAAATGATTAGTTTCTGTTAAAAGGATGCCACTTAGTAATTTCCGTAGAAAAGGAATATTTAACACATTACAAAATGTAAAGAAAACCTCTTTAGGGAGTAACAACGATCTCACAAAAGTCATGTTAAGCTTAATTCTAGATTAAAGTTAACACGGGTGTAGTTTGGTAACATAATTGGTTGAAGCCAAACAAATTTATGAAACTGGACCAATCAAATTAAGAGTACAAAGTCACGTGAAAATTCGTGCGGAATTATAGAATCGGCTGTAAGTCTACTCCCTAAGGACCCATTCTAGTAATTTTTTGCCAGTGTAACAGTTTCAGCCTCTAAACGAACGCTTGGACTTTTTTACACAGATCGTTTTCAAACATACTCATCGTGTTAGTGTTGCGAAGGCATTTAGTTATCTACGCATGTCTGTAGAGACTAAAGATAAATTTCTGCAATATTTAATTGAGGGTATAACGCCAGCCACATCAAGAAATTATCATGAGATGATGTTGGAAAATTGTACAGATTCTGCAGACCTCACTTTTGCTTTAGCTAATGCACAAGTTAACACAACTGAACGTCAAATAAAATATTTGTATGACAACTGGCGGTAGGTAGTGTAAGATTTTTTTAGATGTATAAAGCATGGGTCACACGATCATTTTTTTTCATCAAATTTGCTTGTCATACACTAATGATGACGTATTTCATGACGTCAGCCTCATAGTTGTCAAACATTTCTAAAAAATAGGACGGGCTCTATTTCGGTGCAACTTTTTCACGCGATTCTGCGCAGTGCGTGAAAGTGGTATTTCACGGTTCAGGGTTCTTAGGTTAAGAACGCACTTTTACTTCAAAAATAGCAATGTCTTGAACGCGTGAGCAAGTGTCGGCCCTAATAAACACCTATCAGCAAGAGGAGGTCTTGTATTTCGTAAAAGACCCCAGCTATCATAACAAGCTAGCACGGAATGAAGCTTTGTCTCATATTCGTGTCGGTTTTTACTTCCTTTTACTATAAAGGAAGTATTGGATTCACCCCAAAAATTCTAAATTGAGTTTTCAACAGATCTTCACGTTTTAGAGTCCCCTGATCCCAAAAAACATATTTTTTTTTCATTGGTCTGTCTGTCTGTCTGTCTGTGTGTCTGTCTCTGTGTGTGTGTGTCTGTCTGTGAACAGAATATCTCAAAAACGAAAAGAGGTAGGTATGGCGTTGAAACTTCATATATAAGTTTTGTGTACTATGTAGATGAGACAGCAAGCTTTTGAAGAAAATCGCATAACCAGAAGTAGGTGTTTACTCTTGTGATTTTTCAGTTTTTTTCGATTTTTTCAAAAACGGCTCTAACAATTTTTTTTAAACTTTACATTTTTACTACATTTTTAATGTGTATTGATGTGAATTGGTTGATTTTCCAGTTGAATACTTCTAAAGTGGGTTTCTTTTGTTTTTTTTTCTATTTCTTTTTATTAACTCCTATTTTAAATAAAACACCCGGTATATTATTACATTTTTGAATTCAGCTTAAAATTCTAGAGAAAATTTGTCTCTTAAACTAACACTCTATTTTGCACCGTTTTTGTAAAATTTAAAATTTTTGAAAATTTTTGACAAATGCTTAAAAATTAAAAATCAAATTTTTGGCTAATTATAAGATCACTGTAAAAGGAAGTTGTGTGCGTGTATCACACCAGATTTTTTTCGTTTTAAGTTTTTTAAAGCTTTTACAACATCTTCATTCAACTTTTGAACAAAAATAAACGTTATCAATTCGTGCCTTTACAGCAAACCATAACCTCACAATAACAGCTGATTCTAATAGTTGCACAACAAGTTTTATGGTGTGACCACCCTGTTTGATAGAGAGAATCAAACATTGTTGTATGACATCACGGAAAGTGTTTGACAAGCAAATTTGATGCAAAAAAATGATCGTGTGACCCATGCTTAAAGTTACTGACTATAGTAACTATTACAGGAATACAAATTTTGGAGGTCGAGACGAATCAACCACTCTTGAAATTCTAAAACTGAAACAAAAAATCTATAGTCAAAGAGGAATTGCAAAAGTTGTGATCAAAGCAAATCCACTTATCGTTCTCGTTTTAACACCCATTATGATGCGAGCCCATAAAGAACAATGCTCTGGTGAACTTGTATTTGTGAATTCGAGGGGCTTCTGTGACCAGACAAACACATGTGTCACATTTCTGTTTAAATAAACCAAAATGTTTATTTTGTGCACAATAGTGTGGACGACACAATACTATACACGGTTTCAACAGATTTTGCCTTATGCGATTGTCCTTCTGGTACGAGTGGAAAGTTTTGCAAACACCTAAATATGTGCCGTTCAAGAGCAATGTTAAGTTGTTTTGAGAAATGTGCCTTTTGCTGGCGGCGAACGACAAAAAGAAACTTGCAGAGTTATCTCTAGGGCTAGGGGAGAGTGCTCCATTGGATTTTTATGAATCGATGGACATCACCAACAGCAACTGTAACAAAACTGAATGCGATGCCGATTAGAGTGCTAATCAACGAGAAGCTTTTGCCGTTCCGAGTTCTTCTACCAGTGCACCAGACCAAGTCGAGGAAATGCAATCTAAACACACAGAAGCTGTCGAAATCGTGAAAGGACATTTTAACCGGTTCGCCGAAATGGCTGCCGAAAATAGTTCTGCTGACTTTACAGCTATTATCCTTAAGTTGAATAATACTCTCGACAAAATTAGGACACCAAAACAGCTTACAAAATTTTTTTGTAGGATGAAAAATATGCATGTTTTGTCTAAGCAGATTGGAGTACAGCCTGGGACAATTAGCCGAAGAAAAATAAGACCACGTCTTACATCTGGAGCAAGGCGCATTCAGGCAGGTAGACCATCAAATTTGTAATTAAGCTGCAAAACAGGCACAAAGAGAAAGCGGAACTTCGCCAGAAACCTTTCAGAAAATAAACTAAATGCGAAGTCACAAGGTAATAATCATTAAGATGTTCTTTTATATGCGTTGTCAAACAGAAATATATACATGTATTCTACTATTTGTCTTTAAAATTGATTTCTGAAATATATACTCATTTACTAAACCTAATGTTTTACTTAATACTTAGATTTTATAGTGTCCGCCACAAAATTGGCATCATATGAGAAAAATGTTTAGATTTAATTTTTGAAAAAACTTTTTACGTCAATAATTTCTGCTGTGTAAAAACCTATTTAGTCCCTATCAGATATACCGACTGATTTTTTACTTATTTAGAAAATGGCGTTTTTCGAAATTGTCAAAATTCAAAAAGTGCTAGTCTTCGGAAATTAAGTAATGTTTCAATGAGATTTTTTTAAAGTGAGTTAGTTTTAGCTAACTGAACAATGTCAAGGCCAGGAAATACCGATTTGTCTTTAACTTTAGCTAAAAATAGTAATTTTTCAGTTTTTTAAATATTTTAAAAATTTTATATACCAAGACTTAATTTCAAAATTCAAATTGTTTTATGTGAAGACTTTAAAGATTTATAATTGCAAAAGATAATATAAAATATTTAATTACTCCTTTGGTTTTTTATTATTTACCAAAAGGTCATATTTTCGCATAATTTTTACGTGTTTGATGCAAGGCGCCTTTTAGGAGAAATATTTTTTAAAGATAATTTATATCTATTTAGATGGCTTCTAAAAACTCTAATCTAGACCTGTTAACAAATTATAGTTACAAAAATCCTGTAAATGTTCTTTTAGAGTTGTCTAAATGAGGAGATTTTTCTTTATCCAATTTACATGTTCCAAAAAATCTCCCCATTTAGACATCTGTAAAAGAACATTTACAGAAATTTTGTAACAGTAATTGATTAACAGGGCTAGATTAGAGTTTTAGAAGCCATTTAAGTAAATATTAATTACAATTGAAAACTATTTCTCCTAAAAAGCCCCTTGCATCAAAAACTTAAAGATAATGCGAACATATTACTTTTCGGTAAATCATAAAAAAATTTAATTAACATTTTATATTATTTTTTCCAATTATAAATCTTTAAAGTCTTCATATAGAACAATTTGAATTTTAAATTAAGTCTTGGCACCTATGCTAAATTTTTAAAAATATTTAAAAAATTGGAAATCTTTTAGCTAAAGTTAAAGAAAAATAGCTATTTTTTGGCCTTGAGATTATTCAGTTAGCTAAAACTAACACACTATAAAAAAATCTCATTGAAACATTACTTAATTTCCGAAGACTAGCACTTTCTGAATTTTGACAGTTTCGAAAAACGCCATTTCCTAAATAAGCAAAAATCACTCGGTATGTATGATAGGGGCTGAATAGGTTTTTAGACAAGCACAAACTATTGACCTATAACGTTTTTTTGAAAAATCAAAAATATTTTTTCCCATATGATGCCAACTTTTTGGCGGTCACTGTATACCGGGTGCTGACTTGCGCGACGCACCATAGGGATTTGCATAGTAAATTCTTTATATTCAATTATTTGCTCACCTAATTATTTTAGAGCTAAATTGTAAAGATATTTTTTGTAGAGAAAAAAATACTGCATCCATTCATACTATTGCTAACAGCTTTTCATTTTCCGGAACCGAAGGAATGCAAAAAATCAAACCAGCATTTTACAAAAATCAATGATGCCATGGAATTATTGAAACAAGCCAATGCCAACGCAAGTGCGTGCGGGGCGACAATATGTGTTGTTTGTTTGTTTGTCATTGATGTTTGACGTTCATAATAATCCATTATTAATTATGTTCTGCTTAATGTCTCTAAGGTACCTGGGTCTTGTCCATAACAAAAATGGATTTATGGTGGACATTCGTTAAGTAAGCTCCTTGTTTATTGTAAAATATCCGTATCGGCAAATTCCAAACAGTACAACCATTAATAGACTAATACATTAAGTTTAAAACTACAGGCACGTTATTAAATAATTGTAGGTGCAATAATGAGGATCAGAACTTACATTAAAACAAGAAAAACGACAACACGTTCAATCATTTGACGGCAGTAACTGGATGATCGCCCCGCACGCACTTGCGTTGGCATTGGCTTGTTTCAATAATTCCATGGCATCACTGATTTTTGTAAAAATGCTAGTTTAATTTTTTGCATTCCTTCGGTTCCGGAAAACGAAAAATTGTTAGCAACATTATGAATGGATGCAGTATTTTTTCTCTACAAAAAATGTATTTACACTTTAGCTCTAAAATGATTAGGGGAGCCAATAATTGAACATAAAGAATTTACTATGCAAATTCCTATGGTGCGTCGCGCAAGTCAGCACCCGGTATATTAAGCAATATTCCATTACGGCCTGTAGCTCTTAAATTTACTTAGACCTATTTACTAGGCATTTATTTTAGCAGAGAAACGCAATCGCGTTCTCAATCGTAATAAGTGTTGTTTGCTTTACATGCGTGCTCCGTGCACTGTGCCGTAGTAAATAATGTCAGTTAAATTTTAGCAATTCTTATCATGCATTCCTTACTGCAATTCAGAACACTGGTGCACTGTGCAATAGTAAAGAATGGCAATACGCGACCGGGCGGTCAGCTCGCGGTCGCACTGCTCGCGGTAAACGTTGAAATCGCGTTCACAAGCTCGTTCGCGGGTAGTTCGAATCCTATCACCGGTAACATTTTTTTATTTAAAAATTTATGTGATAAACATTTCCAAGTGTTTTCTTTTATTGTTGCAGTATTATTAGGAACGTTAAGATATATTTACCCCTAATTATCTTCCATTTTTAAATTGTTTAGTGTCAACTTCCACTTGCCAGAGAAGTTCTGAGTAAAGCCCTTTACAATTTTTTTCTAATAAAATTAAAAATAACTTCAAAGGAACAAATATATTTTTTAAATTTCAGTTAAAAAAGTAGGTTTTTTTAAATTAATTTCGTGGTGTGAAGTGTCACTTTTTTCACTCTTTAGGAATGGACGATTTTAGAAACAAATTATTTATGTATTTATTCGTTTTTCGTTTTATTTTGACGTAAACCAATTACAGATTTCAATAAATAAAAACGTTTCCTTAGTTACCAGAACTGACTAAAATGCAGGCAAATAAAATTCTATACAAAATAAGCTTGGATTATATATTTAAAGGCATTTTTTAAAAAAATTATATGCAACTCGTGTTAGCGTGCTTATTTATTTTCACGCGTGTGGAAAAAAGTTTCACTTCTAACACTTGTGGTCTAAATAACTATTATAAGATTTAAGTCGTTTAAAAGCAATTAAAAGCGCACAATGGAGTTCTTTATCATTACCCCCACACTCACAGAGTAACAGGGAAGTGGATTACTAGATATTAGGTAATTATTAATTCATCTTCAATTTCAAATCAAGATTTAGATTTACAGTTGAGACAAAAACTATGTATGCACCTCTGGGATGAACTTATTTAATCTCTCCAATGATTACATGCTCTCGTCTCCTTTCGGTCGTCTCAGGCAATACTAACAGTTTCAAAAATCCTAATCACTATTTTTTATGTTTTGTTTTAAAGTTGGCGTTTGGCTTATGCTGAAATAATGGGGACAGATAAAATAATATTTTTCCGCAACCGTCTTAAAAATAATTACTACTAAAATCATCATTGAAGTAGGCGTTTCTCTTACTGTTATAACATTTATATTATTTATTTTCCAGAAAATTTGGTTTTTAATTGAAGTTAGTGCATTAAGAAAACCCATTTTAGGGTACTCGGGCCTCACACTGAAAATCCTTGAGAGTTATTTTGAGAAAAACATCTTTTGTAATCTTGTCGACATTAAGAAAAATTTTATTTGTCATTTTTTCGACATTTTGTAGGGTATTTGGGGCCTCTCGGGAAATCGTTTGAAGTAATTTTTGAGAAAAAATGTATTTGTCATTCTTTCGACATTTTGTTTTTATAGATGTTTTATAAGAATCAGATAAATAGTTTAATGATCGCGTTCTGCACAAACTGTTTTATAATAAGAAGCCATTTTAAAAGGCTAGTGTTCAAGAATGTAAATATGACAATATACAGCAACTTTTAAAATAATTTATTATTATTATTATTGTTATTATTATTATAAACGCAGAGCAGAGGGCAGGCCCTATGAAGCTCTGATTACAAACTATACTCATAACTTGTAACGCTAAACAATAATTATATAACACAACTTATATATAGATGTAAAATTATAATGTAATTGTTAGAATTATTAAGAAAAACTGATAGTATCTTGTAGCACTTATAATGATTAAATTAATCCATTAAAAAGTGGTCATCTAATTTCCAATGTGTTAATATTTGAATAATAATTTATTATTGAACTAATCTTAGGGATAAAAATTCAATCAATAAGTGCATTTTGTTTTAAATATCATGCAACCGCGTAGTATACAGCTGGTTGATGAAGGAAATTTATAACCCGCAATGGTCTTGCGGCAGAATACCTGGCTTTCGCTCAGGAGGCTCGGGTTCGATTACCGGTGCTGGAAACTCTAGGTAAAATTTAATTGTAGTGTATATCTTCACGTGCAATTATTACAAATAAATGAATTATTATTACAAATAATAATGTAACAAATTAATTCTTTTACGTAATATGTACTTTCTTGCTTAATTTATTACATATTCAGCATTTGGCTAGAATTTGGTTCTTGTTTATTCTATCTATGCCTGAAATTTCACATATTTTCTGTTTAATTATAGTGACTGAAAAGCCAAGAACCTTATTTTAATTAAAATTATCTGCACCGGAAAAAAACATCTGTCTGAGGCTTTGACGCACACCTGCATAGAACACCTATTTAGCAGAGAAACAAACCTTTGCATAAGTTGAATAGCTGAGGTGGACATTTTTACAATGGAGTATTCTAGTTTGTCTTTACTAATGTAGATAGCAGCATTGCGCAGTACAATATACAGTGCCTTTATATAGACAGTGGCGACAATACAGCTAAGCCACACCCCCGTTGCCATATTTAGGCAAATTTCTAACGAATGTTTATTTAAATTACAGAGTCGACTGTGATACGTGTTTTACGTTTGGCAGTACTGAAAACATTCGAGATTTGCAGGTTAAGATTTGCGTCAGTCTGTGTCAAATAACAAACAAAACCTAACCTACTAACCTCGAATTAGACATAGACTGACAATACACTTCAGTACTGCCAAAAGTATAACACGAGTAACAGATGATTTAGCCTAAACATGGCGGCTAAAACAACGTGATCTAGGGAGCCAATCAAAAAAAGGACACCCGTTGTCGCCACTGTCTATATAAAGGCACTGTAGTACAATAAAAAGACAGGATCAATTGTGGGTTGTAGCCTTAATAGAGAGCTCATAAATACTTATACTAAATTTCAAATAAGCATGCAGTACTTGGAACTAAGTAGTAATCATAACTATGGTCGTAACTGATCGAAACAAAGACATCATTACAACAATCTGAAAATAAAATATTTTTTCAAAATTGCCAATTTGACATTAGGTATGAATCCTAAAAATATAAAGAAAAACTGATATAGTGGAGAAAAAGGCTGGGCTATAATGTTTACTTGAATTATATAGGGCAAAATTATTATAAACTACCAGCAGTCAAACAAACTTATATTTTCTTAGTGTAAACTGAGTTTTACAGTCGCTTTATATACACAAAAGGACTGTACTGAGTTTTACAATGCCTTTATATAGACAGTGGCGACAATGAGGTGTCCTATTTTTGATTGGCTCCCTAGATCACGTGGTTTTAGCCGCCATGTTTAGGCTAAATCATCTGTTATTCGTGTTATACTTTTGGCAGTACTGAAGTGTATTGTCAGTCTATGTCTAATTCGAGGTTAGTAGGTTAGGTTTTGTTTGTTATTTGACACAGACTGACGCAAATCTTAACCTGCAAATCTCGAATGTTTTCAGTACTGCCAAACGTAAAACACGTATCACAGTCGACTCTGTAATTTAAATTACGAATTTAAATAAACATTCGTTAGAAATTTGCCTAAATATGGCGGCGAGGGTGTGGCTTAGTTGTATTGTCGCCACTGTCTATATAAAGGCTGAGTATGAGTTCAGAGCGCCATCTACTACATTCATTCTTATTTAAAATTTAGTATAAACGACGTTACGTAGATGTAAGACAACGAAAGTTGTCATGAACTACAGCAAAATATCTCTAACATTAAAGTGACAAAGTGTTTGCAAACGAATTTTATCTACTTTTACTTTTGTATTGTACATAAGAATATTTCTGTAATACATCACCACATTTGACATTCTATTCGTGCAAAATCGTGTAGTAACAAATAAATAATTATGCCATATGAAAATAGAATCTAATTGGAAATTGTAAAATTTAGTAAAAATTACTATTTAACAGCTAAAAAAACTCTAAGCAGGCGAAGACATCATTACCACGTTTTGAAATATTTCAAACATGTGTAACACTTTTGCTACATTCACAGTCAATTGCAAATTCTACCGCACTATTGACATTAACAACCAACAAGCGGCTCACGTTGTATTGAATCGGTTATATAATTCCAGATTGAACTTGGCAATAAGTGTTAACAGGTGCAGAACATTTTACTAGAGCACAATAACAGGTACATATACTTAATGCAATGCAACGTAACTTTTTTCTGCACACAAAGTTTCGAAAAGTATAAATTGTAAATACTTCAGGATTAACCGCTTAATTTGACGTAGAAGAGGATAACAGAATCATACAGGGTGAGTATTCTTTCATTGAAAAATAAGAATTCAGAGATTATAATATAATGAATTTTTTAAATTAATTTATCACTACTGTTGTACCTCAAATAATTCACGATTAAATAGATGCTTACAAATAACTAAATTTATTAATTTTCTTTATTATTCAACGTAGTAAACAGTAAAGACAAAGTAAAGATAGAAAAGTTTGATGTAGTATTAGTAGTTAAAGTTAGGTAGGTAATAGTATATTACATACCGAGGTGGGAAGTGTTTCATTACTGTCGAGAGATTAGGTAGTTTACCGAGACGCGTAGCGTCGAGGTTAACTTTATCTCGAGACAGGGATGAAACTTTCCACCGTGGTATGTATACTATTTTATTTGCAATCATCTAATTTTAAAAATAACTACAATTGAATTCTGAATAATAGATATCTTGATGTAGCTAATATTTTTGTTACCATGAAAACAACCCACTCAATGTATTGTTACCATGGAAACACCCCACTCTTCAGGTATGTAATAATTTTCGAGGTATGTAATAATTTCCTGGCTAGTTTCAAGTAATCATCTAGTTCCCAGCTGTTGTCATGTCAAGAAATTGACACATTGCAGGTCTCTCTCGCAAGAACACTTAATACCTTCATAAAATTATAGTACGTCCAAAACCATTCTTACCATTTTCGCTGAACAATACAAACGTATAAAATTTACACAAATTTTTGGAGTCCTGCTGCCGTCGGGCAAGCAGGATATTAATGCTTAAAATAATAACGTTCTTTGCCCATACAAGAAATAACTGCTAATTGCGTAATTGTTTCAGTCAAATAAATACTGTAAAATTTAAATAATTTTTCGCAGTCAGAAGATCCATCATTCATACATGTCGCTTTTTGGTTTGAATTTGGCTTGACTTTCTCATAATGTCAGAACGATTGTTCTTCTTCGTGAGCTATAGAGATGTGTCATGGTCGTATTTTTTCTTGTAACGTGTATGTCTCAAAAGTCTTCGGAAAATTTTCAAAATAGACCTACAGTAAATAACGTCCCATACAGCTGTCGTTAGAAACAAATTGTATCAAATTGATTGACGTTTAATATAACATGTCAGTTTTGTAATAAACACAGTTATAAGGTTATGCTGTTGACATGCAAAATAAATAAAAATTATACAAAATTTTTAACTATTACTTTTTTTCCGAAAACTTTTGGGACATAAGTTATTATGAGCTTGATACGACATTCAACGGTTAACAGACGTAGAGATCAAAACAAAATGAAGGGACTTATAAGCAAAACTGGAAACGAAGTAATTAATTACGTCGGCCTTAATCAATGCAGTACAAACAACTGGACGAGGAAGTAGAAAAATAGTTGAAATTTCAAAGGGAACTTAAAAATAAACAGATATTAAAATATCATACACTACAGAAAAAATCAGAATATAAATGCGTTTATAAAAAAAATATTTTTAATAATAATTTAATATTTATAAACTAAATATTACACTAACTAACCTGGTGTATATTGCGATGAACTGCCCGTTTGTTTGCTTATTTTGGTACAAAATTAATAAGTTAAATTAGGGCAAATCACCACACAATTCTCAGGTTGGGTTTATACTGTGCTCACTTTCCCTGTCAGTAATTTAAGGCTAGTTAAAATGAAATGTATTAGCTGATGTTCAAAATAAAATTGTTGAATGTCCCTTTCTAACTATTTTATTAAACTGCAATATTATTTAAGCTAGGTCTTGGCAAAATACAAAACTGCATATCTCAGGTTGGGTTCAGAATTTCACTGTATTCACAAATTAGTAGTTCATTTTAGATTATTCGTCCTTGAGTAGCTCATATACGCGGTTCTGGTAGATAAAATTTACAATCTGTCAGATGCCAGTGCAACAGCGATTACTTGAATGTTTAAAACAAAATCGTGAAGTTAACAAGGAATCGTCAGGTAATTTGATTCTATTAGCCCTTGGCAACAAAACCTTCACTTCATTTTTACGTAGATAGGAAGCCATCCATTCACTTGTTTCTGCTGCTTGAAATCCACCAATTTCACACAATTTGATGACGCTATGCAATTTCTGAATTATTACGACGTAGCTGGACCCTTGGATATGCGCTAGGCCTCTTCAGCAAGGTTCAATCTCGTATTTTTATAAGTTTCCCGAACTCTGACACTCAATTTATAGCTAACTCCTACCTCGTAAAGATTTCAACTTTGCTCGGAGAAGATCGCAGTAGACGCTGCTGGAATTTCCCTGCTGGAAACGCTCCCCTGGCTGCAACTTTCACTCAGGATGCTCCTGCAGACCCCGCTGATGTGATGCAGTGCACACCTCTGGCTTCCGATGCTTAATTGTGCCGGAATCGAAGTTCTAAAATTTCAGTTGTCGGCTGCCGATCTTCAGTCGCAAATGAGATTGGAAAATTTATAATTTTATCGTGGCAGAAAATGCCACAAACACTTCCACTGGTGCACGGTGATGTGTACAATAAAATGCAACACTTTTTATAACTGGTAGATACTTTTTATTGGCAAAAATATTAATTTTTAGAGAGCACAATTTCGCTCAAACTGTCTTAATTTATCATTTCAATTGTTCTCCCTATTTTACAAAAACGCATAGCGTTGCTATGTTACTGCGATAATTTTTGTTAATAAGAAATTAGTTTTGATAGCATAATACATAAATGGAGTAAAGTTTGATTACATAAATCTTAAGTTAACATTTTTTTTAAATCTAAAAAAATTGTCCTTTGCTTTTTAACTATCATTGTTCCTTCCGTTACGCACACAAATGTTTTAACATCACTGCTCAGATTTTTCACTTTGGTTTATTAATGCACTGGAAATTGAGTTCAAATTTACACACGTTATTCGCTTTCCTTCTTTTCCGTTGCCTAATTTCGGGATTGCTCTTTGCAATTTTCTATTATTTTCTATTCCGATCTCATTTACCTTTCAGATAGCTTGCCATTCACTCACCTGTACGTTTATTAATAATTACGCTCCTTTAGTCTGCACATAACCAACCTTTCGTGTCAATTAATTTTGTTTGGCCTGGCGTTAAATATACACAAACCTACTTTCTTATATTACTTTATTCCAACTCTCTGAAATATGCTTTGCTTATGCGTGCCTTTTTCCGTTTAATTATTGCTTCTCGCATCTCATTATCAATGCATTTAATACTTTTATTATTGTTTTAAATTGCAATTTCATAAAATATCCTAACTCTGTGCTTTATTGACTTGGTTAGATATTTTGCACTGTAAACAAAGCCAAGTTGTAGGCTTAAAACCACCTCAATATATTGTTAAGGTGATTACCTCCATTTTGTGTGCCCCATTTATGTTATGTTATAATTGTCCTACACCTTTACTTTAGTTTATTCTCAATCATTTTTTTAAATTGAATTTCAATTAATTTATTTGCCCTATTTTTATTATGGATAATCAAAATTATTTACTGCTAGCCTCAATAGAAACACTTGATTGAAAATCAGGTCGAATTCTTTATAATCTAGATTGCTTATATTTTGACATTTGATGTTCTTATTTTATATGACAACTCAATACATCTGTCAACTGACACTTCAAACTAGTTTTGAAAAATCAATTACAAATACTTTCTCTTTACATTTGTCATTCCACAATCTCAAATGGTAAGTACTCCCTTAATTAAAATAACTCACTTCACTCTTTATTTTCTTTCAGTTCTTATTTTAAGTACCTGTATTCTGTTACCTGTTATTGGACTTAACAATCTCCTCTACCAAACCCAATGCATCCAGCACTGCAACTCACCAAGTTATAAAAACTGCTTCACTCAAAGCCACGGCGAAGGCTTTAACTGACAACCAACTGCCAAGACGTCCAGAATCCGGATCCAAATCAACACAGAAACTCAGAAAAACAGTTCGCCACAGGAATACACGAAAACAGCTCGCCTTTTTAAATCAGCATCTACCCCTCCACCACAGTATGCATCCAAATCGACCTCAGCTGTAGATGTGTTTACTCTGATGCTCAACCAAATCACAAGTATGAAGCCTGCTACAACCCACCACCACGAATCTTGACCAGATGCAAGTCACAAGATGTCACTTGACAAGCCCCACAAATACGCTCACTCTGCTAATGATGTCGATGTAATCTACTTCTTTTGTAAACCATTCCTTGTTATCCAATTCAGTTGATGCAATGTAATTCTACAATAAACTCAATTCAGCATTCCCTTGCCTTTATTTGCCTTTGTAGATTATCTATATTAGGTTGATCTTCTCACTAGATTTTAATCTTCATCCATCTAGTCTGCTAATCTTATTCGTTTAACATTTTAGTTTTTATTCTTTTTCACCACGCAAATTTGTTTCAATTTTAATCCTTTTAAAACTTTTATAAAGGAGTTTATTTCTTAATTTCAAACGCTACAAATTGTATAACATCATTTTCGTTATCAAAATTTTTATTCTAAACAATAAACTATCTCCTTAGCGATCTAAATTGCTTTTTACAGTTCAACACACTATTGAAGCTTTATTATATGTTTAATACCTACTATGTTAAATAGCATATTTCGAAAAAGTATTTGTCATTAAGTGCCAATTTCGTTTCAGATATTAAATTAAGTTAAAATCCTACTGTTTCTCAATTAGCTTCCTTTAATTAAATTGTAAATTCTATTTCTTTTCTTTTCTAAATACATCTTAATAATTACGATTATCCATTTCACATTTAAATTCATATTTGTAATTTTTAATACTGTATTCTTTTAATCTTATTAATCTGATTTTTAAACCCCTGTGCCTGTACCAATACCATAACAATATATTCACTAGTAATACTATAAGTACATCGATATTATCGTGTTATATATCGATAAATTGCTGCACAATCTTAAAAGAGTGTCAGTTTGACAGGTTAAATAGTCCGACCGCGCAGCGGGAGGATTATTCTCTCTTAAATCCTTATAATTTTGACAAATAAGAAATAACCATCGGTTGCGCCTCGGCATATTTCTAGGCAACGCACTTTCGGGTTGTTGTTTGTCAAAATTATTGCAGGTAATTATCACTGCCTTTGGTAAATTATAGCTGAGAACGACTCTAGGGTGTGTTTGTCAATCACCATGGAAACTACCTAATTAAAATTCAATAGTGTCCTATGAATAAATAATGTAGTAGATAATAAAGTGTCAACTTAATTTGTCATAAAAACGGCTTCTCGCTTCGGTAAAAGTTATTAATTTACTTAATAACTTATCAGTGATAAGTCCTTATAATTTTAACAAATAATATCCCTAAAGTGAGTTAGCTTTATAAATAACCCGAGGCGCAGCAGAGGCAACGCACTTTCGGATTGTTATTTGTCAAAATTATTGCGGGTAATTATCATTGCCCTTTTGGTAAATTATAGCTGATAACGCAACTAAATCCTGCTCTCCAATTGGTTGATATCGACACGAAAAAAATAATCAGCATAACACCTATTGTTTTTCAGAAGCCAAAAATCTCAGCCAAAAATCTCACCCTGAGAACAAAAACTGCTTATAAAATAGTAACCACTTTTAGCGTTTAAATTCGTTTTTAAATAATTTAAAGTATAATCCATTCAGGAAACTCCCGTGACGTAGTCACTAGCAGTTGATTAATATGAAAATCGCTAGTAGGGTGTTAGTAATTTTTTACATTTTATGTTGTCGCCATTTTTAATTTGAATTACAAGTTTTTGTTTTTTACTTTCACTTTGACGTTTGAATTATTGAAGTACATTTTGATTAATTTGGTTGCATATATAATAAAAAATTACTTTCTAAAGTTATCAATAAATTATGTTTTTACTTTGTTTCACTAAATCTACGATTCATATTTAAGTTTAGCAAAATAACAAATAATTTGCCATAATCTTACTTACAAGTTTGACGCTACTGGCCGTTAAGTACAATCAGCTGAAATAGTAAGTACGTAGTACTTATCAAGGAATTGCAAGCAAGTTCGGACGTTTGTTTTGAAGAGGTTTACTAATGAAAATGGACATAGTCATTTCGTATGTTCACTGTAAGTATGGTCTTTAAAGATGTAAATCAGTATCTTCAATTATGATTTAATTATACCGGGTAATCTTTTCGCTATCCAAAATATATGAGATGTATGAAAACTGAAAAAAAACTATCGTTAGAGACATTGATGTGGTTATTTGTATTTCAAAAAGAAGTGAGCTATCTTTCAAGTGTCTAATATTTGTAACATGTAAACTATTATCCCAGAAGTAAATGTAATCTCATTATTAAACGTGTGTTATGTCTGCCTCAGTGTGACACGTTTTCATCGTCATCGATCGCGTTTACTTCCGTATTTCGTCATCCTCCTCTTCATGATACAACGATAAACCCTTTGTGTGTTAAGTAGCATTTCTGTATGAATGGTTAAGGCGTCTGTCTGGCTATACATAAATCGGATTACCTTTGGGAGCATAGTTGAAATCTTACCGAGTGCGATATTTTTCTTCTTTGCAATTAATGTATTTTACAATACTAACTATTAATGTCTAGTTTGACTGCGTCACTCTTATTAGAAGTATTACGGCAGGTTTATCCATTTTATACATAATTATGAACATTGATCAATCGTTATTCGGTCTAGCAAAATTCGGTCTGGTGCAAACTTTTGAGAATCACTGGCTGAAAATGACGAGAGCACATTAACCTAATGCACCAAATGTGATTGAAACACCCATGATTTTTGCTTCTGCATATTATCCAAATTTGGTGTTATCGTTACCACCTGTTCATAGAAATTTATGCCAGTCACCACCAATCAGTGTAAGTACTTAAATGTTCTAATTTTTTATGGGATTATTATTAATTTTTGCGTATAGTTTATCATGCAAAGTTGTTCCGTTTGATGTCCTCCAACTGTAACGTTTCGCTCTGGTTTGAAATATGTAATATTAGGGCATTTAAAACGCCGCAACAATCGAATTTTCAACAATTGGGTAGCTTCAGCCCGCGCTCGAGTCACCAGTTCCTCGCTGTGCGCGAACGAAGTGTACGCGCACGTTGATGCGAGGGGAGAGAACGCGATAACATATAAAACCGAATCGGGCCGCAAACTCGAGGAGATTATTATCCCGACAGCGCAAACTTCGCTTCTCTAGACCTATTCCGCGGCCTCCGCTGGGGAAGGCCTCGTGCCTTCCTCAGCCTGGCCACCCGAAATTAACCAGGGCTTTCAGCCAATCTCCGCACAAAAAAAAAACATTTCCGTAAGATACCAGTAATTTACTAGAACTTGCTAGAAAATTAAAATCTTGTTTTCTGAACGACTTACTCGACCCGTTTTACTCAGTTCATAGTTGTTGTAATTAAATCAAAGTTTACAGAGAATCTGAGACTCGTTAAACATAGCCATTTCACCTGCCTGAAGCCGTGGGACTTTGGTGATTTCAAACGTGAGCCTGTGATCGGGCCGCAATACGTTGAAATTATCCGAGGTTTTACAGCTGATTTGTTCCGAATAACGTAGCCTGAGATCGGGGGCGTAATTCAGGATAATCCAAGGCGAAATAACTCCGATTAAAACTATTAAAAGTCTTGCAGGGTTTGTCATTAATAGTTAACACACCTTCGCGAAAGCAAAGCACTTTGTTAATTTCGAACTAGGGTACTGAGATCAGGTTGCACTATATTGAAATTGGCTAAAGTTTTATATCTAATTCGCACAAGTCGAACAAACCTGCGATCGGGTTGTACGATTTGTATTACGTTAACATCAGTTGAAGCAGTTCTATGTCCCGTAAACTTTTCCGGCTTAATAGGAGGAGATCTGAGATCGGGCAGTGCGATCTCCTCATTCTCGAAACTCCGTTAATTTTATTATTTAAAAGTAAAGGCGGCTAAAAGCCGCCTTGAATGATTGTAATTCATTCGAAGACCAGTAACTTATCAGTCGCCCCGCGTATATTTGGAAGTGGTGTCCGGCCCTCGACACCGTAACTAAATTTAATACTCCATAGTCATTTCCTCCAGGTCACATTTCACATACCTTCAAGCCCTGTTGTAATTTGACCTCGACACGCGTGCGAACTATCTGTTATCAGAACCCCTTAGCCTTGCCCCCTTTGTAGTTATCGGCAAATGGCCTGTAGCGGTCACACACATGGGTAATCAGAGTAAGGACATCCAGGTGTTATTTGGAAACTAAAGCGGCACTTATTAAACCAAATTTATTACACAAAATCCGAGATAACTTAGTGCTGTCATTAATTAGAGGAATTGACATTGGTTTATGTTCACAGTACTGCCAACCGTCACAATCCATCTTAGGGAGTTCCAGCAGTTGCCAAACGGTTGGAAACTACGACCGCCTTGCCAGTTGGGTGGCCTGACCGAATCAAGAATCCAGTTAATGTTTTATTTTGTATTTACAATTACAAATTATATTTATTTTTACAAGTAAAATCTTATGTACATAGTAGTGAATAAATGTATTTCCTGTTGAGTTGTTCTTTAAATTAGTCAAAGTGTAAGTAAACCGGACCCTGACCTTAATGAGGAGCTACAAGTCATAAGGGCATATATAATTAGTGCTACAGGTGAATTTACATAATTAAATATAAACCAGAAATCTTTGTAAAGCCCTAGCTAGCATTACACAACTATCCTTAAATTTAATGACAACACTCATGAGTCACCCTGTTTATCTTCAGCTTGAACTTGAAGAACATATTATCACTATTTTCAATCATGAGCATAATGAACGAGATGCTGTATGAAGAGATCAAGTTAGCATTGAAACAAACGAAAGTCGAAGAAATCGCAATAATACTGATATATTTCAATGCCAAAGTTTGTCGGGGGGACAAAATAACGTCAATCAAATTACAATTAAAACGTTTTAAAAACAGTTTATGCTTCAAAAATTCACATATGGAACTACTTAACGATCAAACCATCAAATGCAGAATAAAATAACAGATAAACCAAAAAATTGTTGAGATTAAGAAAAATCGAGCAGAAATGGAAATCGATTTCAAATTATTCAAAGGTCACGATTTCGAGTGCGAAATAAAACCTTGTTGCAGTGTTACGATTCATTTGAGTCGGCTTCCAATTTCGCTTTCTGTAGTATTTCATTTTCATTTTATTAGGTAGAGTCCTGTGAGCATGGCGTTTATATTTCCCGCACTGCGCCACGCCCCTTGGCCTCGCGTAGATAATTCTTAAGTACTGGCATTTGTTTCAAGACGCTACCTTTCGAATCTCGCTGGCGAAATGAACAACATGCCGTGGTAGCAGTTAGAATTTCGGAGGATTAATTTTGGCCTGCCGTTAGCTTCGATGGTGTATATATGAGCCTATACTTTGAAGTAGATTTTCCTAATCCCCGAATTTCGATGTGAGGGAAGCTCGACTCCCACGCCGTTGGCGGAATTTTCCATGCTGCCACGTGTTTCGTAAATTCGCCTGGAATTTCGTCCAGGGTAAGTAAAGAGTTCGCCTCGAAATATTCTGTCGGCCTTGTTATGCTATCGTAGATTCCTTCCTCCTTTATAGCACCTCGTGCCGGAGGGCCGATTTGAGGCTTTGGCTACGGCTGTTTTTCGCTTGCACATGCGGACGTTTCTTCCGCTGGGCTTTTTCTGGATCTTCGGACCCGCTTTGATCCCTGCTGCAGATGCTGTTTCAGCGCAGGAGAGGATCCTATATGTAGGCTTACCTTCATGTCTGAGCCTGCTCTGCGAAAATTGTGACATTGCCGCTGTAAGCTTTGTCTGCCTATTGGTGTATTAAGAACTGTGAGTATTAATTGTAATATTTGCCAAATATAATTAGTCGTAGCAAGTAATATTGTGCCCACATACGATTCTGATGGTGGATATATATTGTGATATTTATATGTATTGTGAATCTGAATTCTTGGAAATTACACTGTGATATTTGCATTCTGGCTTTATTTGTTACTGCGACCTATACTTGAATTGAGCTTCTCTTTCAGATTTATTGTGCTACTTGAGTTTACGTATTCTCGTTGGAATGGCTGGATACACTTGCCGTTATTTGAAAAAAAAACCGTTGAAGCCTTTTTTGAGTATTTTAAAGAACTCTCCGAATCTAGCTGGTCGGCCGGCAATTGTATCCAAGTAGTTACGTTATGTATTGATTTTGAGAGATTAGCCAACGGAAACCTTTCTATGTTAACAGCAAAGAAGGAAAAAAAATAGCTGAATAGCAGACAAAATCTTGAATATTATGGAATGACAGGGGAAACATAAAGAAAACAAAATGTAGCAAGGTATACATAGATCCGTAACACAATTAAAATAAGATTACAGAAGGTGCAAAGGCCTGAATGAACGGAATAGAATAGTTTATCGACGAGCACGATTTATAGAACTTATATAAAAAGATAACAAATACTGTAATAATATGTAATTCACGGAGCATAGAAATTAGTACAGACAACAATCGTTAAGTGCTACTAGAAGTAGAGGAAAATGTTAGATTATGGCGGAATAACTTAGACCACTTTGAAGTTACAACCGGACGCTCAAACGCCTAAAATGAAATTATCACTGCGAAAAAAAATAAAGACAAAACCAAGGCCTGATGAACTATATGTTTAAACTTTTAGAAGAAGAATACTTACCAGATGAATGGTTAGAATCTATGTTCGTACCAATATCGAAGAAACCCACTACTAAAAAGTGCGAAACAGTCACATGTTAAAGTTTTTTTGAAAGTCATTCATAAACGCGTGAGCAGTTAACTTCGCAAAAACTACTCGTCAAACTCAATTCGGGACCATCATACTACGAAGTAGTGTGTAGTTATAGTATCATGATTCGGAACCAAAAGTGGATAAAGTACAGTTGAAATATCCTTAGCCAACGAACAAGAGGTGACAATTGTCATGTGTATACGTGCTTCATTAACTTCGAAAAGGCATTGGACAACGTAAAACACATTAAACTAATTGAAATTTTAAGACAAACATAGACGACAAGATGTTCGTATAATAACAAATATATATGAGCAGCAGGGAGCACATGTGGGTGTAGATAATAAAACATCAACATATTTAAGGTCAAGCACAGAATTAGACTGGCTCGTGTTTACTACTTATTCGGAAAGCCCCTTTGAGAAAGCTCTAGAAGACTTACAAGATACAATTTTAATAAATTGAGAACTGGTTAATAATTAGAGATATGAAGACGATAATGTAGTAATCATTGACGATGCAAACGTAATACATATATTGATAAACAGGGTGACTGACCAAAATTATGATCGTTAGCAAATCCAGGGTCAACGGTTTTTCTCTATGCAAATGGGGTCTATTCCATATATTACCTACTTGAGAACAAATTTGAACAAAGGGTGGATCAATTCTTATGAAATAAAAATTCGCATAAAAAAAGTAGACAACATTCAACCATTATCAGAACAAAGGTCTTTTCAGTACTTTTATCTGGGATATAGGCATGGAGCTCCTTGCTGGAAGCTTTCGAGCTATGATGCTACACTCGCATGCTTAGAATATCATGGACAAATCATGTGACAAATGAAACGTTTTTGCATATACTTATAAGGATTTTTACAGCTAAGGCACTGAGGTTTGGCTTTTTATCCCGAATGTGGATTTAGTTGCCGAGGCCCGTAGAGCCACGGCAAATAAACCACATGAGGGATAAAAAGGAACTTCAGTGCCGAGGGGTACACGGTTTTTTCTATAAATCGAAAAATCGCGAAATTATAACATTTTAACTAACTTTTGTAGGTTATGTTGACGTCGGTTTACATTTACCTATCGCCCAGCCGGCCGCCTACAAATAGTCGTTTTTCACTGCCGATTTAAAAAAAAATCATCGTTTGATTCTGTATTTCTTTGAGTTACTGCAGAATTTAATTAGAACATACACAATATAAAAACCATAACAGTTAAAATTGGCAATTGTTCTTTATTAATAATAAATCTGTATTTTCAATCTATATATACCGTGTGTCCACAGGAGGGCGCACCATAGGGATAACCAAATAGAATAGAAAGATCGGCTAATGCTATGATCGCCGGCACGTTAAAACGTTGTTTTCTGGCTTCTGACTCGCCACTGTATGAAACAATATTGTTATAAATGGTACAAGAAAAGGGACGGTGGTCACAGCACTGGTTGACATTTATATTCTATTAGCATTATCTTATCTCTATGGTGCGTACTCCTGTGGACACACGGTATATAACAGCAATGAGATAACATGAACAAGCAAATAGAACGCTTGAGTAAGAAAGAGATGGCCATACAAACAAATTATATTAGTAGGCATGTTTAGTTGACAAATGTCATAATTAAATTAAGAGTCGAGCCTTCTCGAATATTTGCTACTATGTTTATCTCTTTCTTACTCAAGCAATACGTGTTACCTTTTTGATCATGTTATCTTATTGCTGTTATATACCGTGTGTCCACAGGAGGGCGCACCATAGGGATAACCAAATAGAATAGAAAGATCGGCTAATGCTATGATCGCCGGCACGTTAAAACGTTGTCTTCTGGCTTCTGACTCGCCACTGTATGAAACAATATTGTTATAAATGGTACAAGAAAAGGGACGGTGGTCACAGCACTGGTTGACATTTATATTCTATTAGCATTATCTTATCTCTATGGTGCGTACTCCTGTGGACACACGGTATATATAAATGAATCCCTATTTCCCTTGGTCACGCCATAACTTGAGAACCACTTTACCGATTCCATTCATCTTTTTTTTTAATTTTCTAATACTTTGTAGAAGGTTCTTACGGAAAGAAAATTAAGAAATTGCGTAGAAAATTGGATAATTTCAGAAAACTTAACGACTATTTAACCTTCGCGCATTTGACAGTTCGGGGAGGGAATGAGGCGAGAAGGGACGGGACGGGGACGGGAAACGGAACGGGGACAGGGAAAAGGACGAGGACGGGGATGGGATGGGATGGGATGACAAGAAATAATTAGTCATTATTTAATACACAAATAACGAACCTCATGGGTACGAAGTCGCGGGTAACAGCTAGTATTAAATAAATTTCTTTAATTTTTCTTGCCAATTAAAGTTTAATATTAAACTCAAGTTTATGTTAGTTATACTGTACGTTTACATATAGATTATTTATAATCATGTGATAGATATTTTTTAGTCTTATTTCTTATTTTAGTGTTATTTTCAATTACATTTATTTGCAGTTATTTTTCTGTTTCTTGATCTATTCTATAATCAATTCTATATTTTTAAATAGCAGTTTAATTCGTTTACTTGCTGCTTTTATTCTCAGATCTGGTATTATTTAATTGAAATTGGTAAACACTTACATGATAACGTTTTCTTTCTTCGAGCTTAAATATCCTCTGTTGTTAATTTGAAAATGAAACTTTGCACCAGCTACATCCTGTTTCATTCTTGTATTGTAGTCAGCAACCCCTTTAAGCTAGACTTCGTGCACGCACACTTAACACTTTCATTAGTTTTATACTAATTTTCTTCTTTAAGACCACACTTAGGTGTATTACAATTCTTAATTGTACATATCAGTATTTATTCCTGTAAATTTTAGACTGGTGTCATTCAAATTTTAATGTTTACACACTACTTTTTGTACTTGTTATTTTATAATACCCGCCAAAACAATGGATATCACTCCATTTGAAATACTAAAATTACAGATTTCTACTTTTCAACCTTTATGACGTTTTAAATTTTACAAGTCATAATTTAGGTTATACAGTTCTTAGATGTGCCTGCCTCCAATTATTATAGGTACATTATTAACCCTTTTATACAACAAATAGGTACGAAATAAACTGTGTTACCGTTCAAACGAGCGTTAACGACAATGGCACTCTATACTATGGGGCAAAAATGCTTGCCAAAATGATTCGCCCTAACTCCGCCTCGACGATTTGGTAACAGAAGAGTTGTCCGGCTGTACTCAGGAGATGGGGGTGGTCCAAACTGAACAAACGGTTAATTAAGAAAAGTGCCGCCGTAACAGGAATATTCGTAATTGAGATAGGTACAAAGTAAGGGGTTTTAGGGCGCCACGAGCGTGAATTGGGGTGGGAACAATATTTAGGCAAAACCCTGTATAAGTCCGAAATCCAGGGCTTGCAATCGCGCCAGCACTCCTGGGCGGCGTCTCCAGCTGACTCGGAGACTTACCTTCAGCGGTTAAACAGCTCCCGTCGCTCCATCTTACATGAAACTTTACAGCTTGAGAAAAACACATAAAGTCGACATACGACCCATGCACAGGTCATAAAGAAACAAAGATAAATGTGAATACACGTCTATTGGTTAAAATAACAAAATGGGTGTACAGGTACACCTCAAATAGTAATTCCTTAAATTAAGTGACAAGCAAACGTGCTAAACAATGAACGTTAGAATATAATCAACGCGAAGAATCAGCGTTGAAGGCGCGCTACAACGTGCCAAAATTTACAACTAATTGGACAATACCTGATGGTTAAGCCACGAGCTTGGTGTTGATCTCCAGTTGGAAAGCCGTCGTTCAAGAACGCTAAGACAAGCAGTCAAAATGGCTAAATGCGGGAAGTTTACGATCTGAAAGGTGCCCCACGGGAAGAGTACTCACAACAACAAAGATGACAGCATACAGAACCTTGTATAAGCAAGTATGGCGGGAACACGTAATGACAATTTGTGCCACGCAACAAAACTTAGGTATCTTCAAACCGATTTCTTTTTAAAATCCGTAACAGCGGTTAATTCATAACTTATGCGACGAGACCGTTCAATAACAACAAACCGAATGATACCATTTATGCTGGCCCGAAAAGTACGATAACCTTCTCCGACGGGTTTTCATCGTGTCTTTGATACCTGGTGCACCACTGTACTGCGCGACAGTACTCGAATCCCGAACGACGCGACGTGCCCAAAATGTACAGCTGCACGAGCATAACATGTGTCCACTTTCTATTCTAATAATATTTACTGTGACAGATAAAAGCTGCGTAACAGAACAACTCCTATCAAAAATTAGTATCTTCAACTAATTTTAACTACAATTGCAACCACAAATATTCAAATAACCAGTATCGGTTGTAATTTCACATGCAAATTAAACTAATAACTATTATTCTATCTAACTTATATAATAATAATATGCTTTAGTGATATATAATCCAAGGGTGAGAGGTCAAGAAGACCCTGTTCTTCCCCCCGCACCGTAAAATTTACAAAAATATTTTATGTATAAATAATTAAATTAGCTGCGAAAAACTATTTACAATTAACAATTGATAATAAGTTGATAATAACTAATAACACAAGAAAAAATGTAAAAAAATAGAAAACTAGCAGAGAGAACCATTTGAGACCAATCACATAAACCCTAAGCGTCCATAATAAGCTGTTTAAATTTTCTTTTAAATAGTTCAGAAGTAACTGATATTAATTCAACTTTTTTATTTCTATTCCAAAACTTTGTGAAATCATAACTAAAAGACGTTTAAAAAACGTAGAGCTGAAGGAGGGGATAGACATTAAGCCTGGGTTTCGTAAATTTAGATAATGAACATCTGTACGGAAACTGAACATTCTGCAATGTGCCGTCCTCGAGTGTAGATGTTTTTGATTTCATAAAATCATTATTTTCTAAACTCCACCATACCTATTTGAAAAGATTAAATTTTGCTGTGATGTACCTAATATTAAAGGAAGGAGTAAAGGACTGCTTACGCCGCCTCTCCATACAACTAACATGTTTTGTTGCTCGTTTTCATATAATATTATTAAGTTCTACCACTCCTTACTCTCTTTATTTACAGAATCATCGTCTTTAAAATTTAAAAACAATATCTTCCCTTATTTTTTAAATAACTGAATATCTTCTTACACCAGGGGTCACTTCAACAAATTGATCTTACAAACCTACAAGTAAACTGATAGTCATGTCACCAAGACACCAAATGATTTCTATGGCATATGTCACTAAATTATCTTTATGGCATATAATTATCTATAATATTAATTGCTGGGTTAAGTGGAAGAGCAGTAATTTTACCAAAATTACTGAACTTCGCCTTTTGTTATCTAGAATTGTAAAAGTTGAAACAATTGGAATTGTTTATTTTGTGTGATAACAATAAAAACATTAGAATTATTACCATTATTTTATTATATAAATATGGAGGTGTCCGTTTATACAGAATTTTGTGATAGAAACACGCCCCATGCAACAGCCTTCTTCTACTCATATTCATCCAAACGGCCTCAAGATATATGGTCGTATTCTCTAATGCCAAAAATTAAGCGAAGAAAGAGTTCTGTACTCTCTGGATCCTCATGCCATCATATGCATCCCGACAAGGGCCATACATAGTATCGCAATAATTAAATTGTGACGCAGAGAATTGTTTTTAATTGAGTATTTAAAAAATTACGGCAGAGTATAAAATTTGTGTTGATTAAATATATCTTAGAGGCATCAGGAAACGTTTTATTTAATTAATATTTTACCTGAAGTGTATAGTTTAACTCTTAGAAGGCATATTTTTTATATCAAATAATTATATGTTTCTGCTTATGAAACGAACTCATAGTAATTCAGGGAGCATGAAAAAAATAGAAAATATTTTTTATTTGTTTATAGAAAAAAATATCAGGTGGTCTCTCCACGGTACCACCGAGCAGCAAATAACACTAAGTTAAAAGTATAAAAATATATATTTAATAAAATAAACTAGTATGTATTACATATTTAAAAGTATTTTAACGTTCTAATGTTTGTTATGAAATGCCACAAAGCAATTTTTTTGTCGTTCAAGCATAGCCCGACCTCACAGGTGGAACAAGACCATCTGGTTCGATGTTGGTCCGCTTTGGAACTGCACAAGGCATGTCGTCTGGAAGTACCATGTAGAGGCATGTGTTGGGCTTGGTCCCACCTTTTATAGAGCAACCCTTTTTTTAAATTGGTTCACTGGAGATGGTGCGGCTGTTGGTCTGCCTCTTCTGGGTAACTCAGGGCCGGCTCCTATCAGCCCATCCACAAATCCACAATGGCCATCCGGAAATGTTTTAAGTTCATATTATTTGCCCTACCCGCCCTTTGCGTAAAAATTATAAACGAGTTGATCACTGCAGCATCCACAAAATACCAAATAATTCGATGGTACCATTTGCGACTCTTCCTATTAATTTCGTATGTTTTTTTTAGTTGATCAAATTTATCAACGAAACCCATACTGGAGTTATAATTTATGACCATCACAGGGCAGCGAATAATTTCCCTTTCTTTGTATCTGCAATGTCTACATACCGAACAGCCATAATCTCGACAATAACGAACTAAATCAATTAATCAGTTATTCTTCTTAACATGGAATTTCGGCTTAGACCGCGTAGTATTTGTATATGAACACCCAGCATTTTCTGGCTTAATGTGCCTTGCACCTTGTGAAGTCGAGCAAACACCCGCTCGATGGCCATGCTCTTTGGTGGTTCCTATTGTTTGAGTATCTTGAGAACGAGGATACTTAGGCAGATTTGGCCGTTTTGCTGTTTGTGCATCCATATTCACTAACGTTTCGCAGGACCTTGCAGCTTGCATCATCAGAGTGAAAGTCGCACTAAGAACCGAAGGTCGGTGTGGAGCTATTTATAGTCCTCCGTGCCAGACGCGCGGAGTGGCGTAACGCTGGTTGGTCGTCCGAGTTCAACGTAATCCGTGGGGCGTGGCACCGATTGATTCCTAGAAATGCCATAACTCCTCGCATGTATGGTCTACCTAAGATACAACGGCGTGCCGTTGAGACCAATTGTCAACGCAATCAATTCTCCTACACATGCTTTGGCAAGACATTTAACCAGTATACTACAGCTTCTAACTGGTAAAACAGACTCCTTTGTCAAGGATTCAGCAGATTTTGTCCTGAAACTAAAGAACATCAAGTTAAACAAAGATGATCTCTTAGTCAGCTTCGACGTAGTATCACTCTTCACGAAAGTGCCGGGTGATGAAGTGCTAGTAATGCTCAAAGATCTCTTGCCTACAGACCAAGTTCAACTTGTCGAAATTTGCCTGAAAAGCACTTACGTCAGTTGGAACAATAAAAGCGGCTATGGGTTCACCGCTATCACCTGTTATCGCTAATATCTACATGGAAGCTTTTGAAACCAAGGATCTCGAACTAGCGCAGCTAAAACCGACTTGCTGGTTGAGATATGTAGATGATACCTTTGTCATCTGGTCACATGGACGCCAGACATTGAATCTGTTTCTAAAGCACCTGAATTATGTACATCCCAACATACAATTCACAATGGAAGTAGAGGAAAATTGCAGTATTCCGTTTCTAGACGTCCTGGTGAAACGTAAATCAGATGGCAGTTTAGGACATGCAGTCTATAGAAAGAAAACACACACGGACAGATATCTAAGTGCTGAATCACACCATCATCCAATGCAAAAAGCAACAGTTCTCCAGATTTTGGCGACAAGAGCCGTTCATATCTCAGGTGAAGAAAATCTAGAGAGAGAAAAGCTACATCTGTTTGACTCTTTACAAAAGAACGGATACACAACTACCGCCATACGAAAAGCACTAGACAAGACTATGACACAAAAGGCTAAAGAAGGTTTAGCATTTCTACCTTACGTTAAAGGCTCGACTGATAAGATAGGACGTGTCCTGCAACGATGCAGCATCAAAACTGTGTTCACGAGCAAGGAAACTTTGGGTAACGGCTTCAGATCGGTAAAAGACAAGATTCCAAGTTTAAAAACCGCTGGCGTATATCGCATTCCTTGTTCTTGCGGCTCGAGTTACATTGGACAGACTGGTAGTTCAGTTGATCTAAGACTTTAAGAACATAAAGGCGATTGCAAACACAAACGCATCACAAAATCAGGCGTAGCTGAGCATAAGTTTACAAATGGGCACACTATAGAATTTGAGCACGCAAGAGTACTTGCCAGAATACCTCACTACCTCCCGCGAGTGATACGTAAAGCCATAGAAATAGAAAAACATCCAAATAATATCAACAGGGAAGATGGCTTTAAGCTTAGTAAAACGTGGACCCCTGTGATACATGATCTAAAGCATTACAACCACTGTGCGTCATACGGCCACGCCCCACGGATTACGTTGCACTCGGACGACCAACCAGCGTTACGCCACTCCGCGCGCCTGGTACGAAGAACTATAAATAGCTCCATACCGACCTTCCGTTCTTAGTGCGACTTTCACTCTGATGATGCAAGCTGCAAGGTCTTGCAAAACGTTAGTGGATATAGATGCACAAACAGCAAAACGGCCAAATCTGCCTAAGTATCCTCGTTCTCAAGATACTCAAACAACACGAGCCACCAAAGAGCATGACCATCGCGCGGATTTTTGCTCGACTTCACAAGGTGCAAGGCACATTAAGCGAGAAAATGCTGGGTGTTCATATACAAATACGATCTAAGCCGAAATTCCATGTTAAGAAGAATAATTCGAGTAACCGCGAAAGCCTCAATCAATTAGTCAGCCAGTTACCGAAACCATTCGTTCTACTAGGGGATTTCAAAGGCCGAAATACGTTATGGGGATCAAACACAATAACAGAGGTCATATGATAGAAACAATCATCAATGAATGAGAACTTGTACTCCTGAATACCGGCGAGCCAACTCGATTTAATACAGCCTCTGGAAGTTTTTCCAACATAGAAATCTCCCTTTGCAGCCCTCAAATAGCCTCAATAATAATTTGGAAAGTATATCCATATCTCTACGGCAGCGACCATTTCCCTATCAGACTAATAATAACAGACATCACAAACCAGCCAACAACAACGATAACATCAAAATGGAGACTAAAACAAGCCGATTGGGAGAAATATTCGGAACTTATCCTAAGTAAACTAAAGAATTTAACAATAACCAACGATATAGACAAAAACGTTTTACAATTCACAGACTTATTACACTCAGCAGCCGAAATAGCCATCGGAATAACCCAAACAAATGCAAGTAGTCGCCACGTACCTTGGTGGAACCAAGAATGTAAAGAATCACTACAGAATAGTAAAAACGCATTTTACAGATATAAACAACATCAAACTCAAGAAAACTTAATTATGGTCAAAAAGCTTAGAGCCAAAGCTAGAATGATAGTCAAACAGAGCAAAAGAAAATCATGGAGTGACTACGTATCTTCTATGTCTCGTAACACACCTATGATACAGATATGGGACATGATAAAGAGAATTAAAGGTTCAAGCTACAAACCTCTAATAACAACGTTGACAAAACAGAACACCACAATATCAACTCCAATAGAAATAGCGGACCTATTAGGGAGCACATTTCAAAATATTCGTAATAGTAATCTCCATGATAAATTTCGAAAACACAAGGAAGAAGAAGAGAAAAGGCCCATAGAAAATGAAGATAATAATAACACTATAAATAACGTCATCAGTTATACAGAGCTTAATTTTGCCCTTAAACATTGTAAAAATTCCAGTCCGGGACCTGATAATATACCTTTTCTATTTCTACAAAATCTACCCGTTAGTGGCAAAACGCATCTACTCAAAATTTACAATCAAATTTGGACTAAACAGATGTTCCGCAAGCAATGGCTTCAAGCGCTAATATTACCGATAGCCAAACCTGGAAAGGATAAGACTAATCCATTAAATTATCGTCCTATTTCCCTCACATGGACGATGTGTAAATTGCTCGAAAAAATTATAAACAGAAGGTTAATGTGGCATCTTGAAACTAATAACCTTCTCAACACAGTTCAATGCGGTTTTCGGAAAAACCGATCAACAAACGACTTCATAGTTACTTTAGAGAGTGAAATTAATCTAGCTCTTGCAAATAAACAACATCTTGTCGCTATCCGCTTTGACCTAGAGCTGGGGTGGCGAACCAACGGCACGCGGCAAGATAATTTGGGCACGGCATTAACTAAGGAATTTAGCTACCTAATCGAAACAATTTATTTTTTCGTCTACATTTGAGGTCATAGTAACAAAGTTCATTGTGAACAAGGATACCGGTGCCGGAACGACAACAGACTGAGCGACAGAGGTAGGTAGATTTCGGGCGAATTTCTGACCGAACTCTGCATTCGAATAGTTTTTCTGGTGGTCCTTCTCCAATTTTTGGGAGATTTTGATAACTTGAGTTGAATTGCGTGTGGCAGTATTTCTCGGCCTTTTCCATCCCAGTCTTCGCGCGAATAAGTTGGTTGCCCCTCGGCTTCGTGCTTCACCAGCTTAATTATAGCTTGCTCCATTTGTGAGGAAGAATTTGGGAGCAACGAAAGACTACTGAACGTTAGGATAATTGTTTGTGGTTGCAATCTTTACGTTCACTACGCTCTTCCGGAATTTTGGGGTTCACTTTCGTCGTTTGCACGGTACTCCAGGCTGTCCGCCACCTCCAGGTTAGTCGTCTTCAGCTCCCGCCTTTTAGCTCGGTTATGTACCTAGGAACTTGTATTTTTAGCCTATTTCTACCTGGGATTGTTTGATGGCACGTCATGGCCTCATTAACCATTTCTTTAGAAAAGATGACACGTAGATCAATAAAGGTTCGCCACCCCTGACCTAGAGAAAGCCTATGACATGATATGGAAACATAGAATAGTTCAGATTTTACATGGCTGGGGTATCAAAGGACTCATCCATAACAAATTTCCCCCAACAACGCTCTTTTCGAGTAAAAATAAATGGGCTCCAATCTTCCCCCTTTGTTCAAAACAATGGAGTTCCTCAAGAATCAGTCCTCAGCTCCACTCTTTTCCTGGTTGCTATGAACGATACAGTAAATGTTATTAAACCACCAGTTAAAACAACACTTTACGCAGATGATATGACCGTTTACGTCAAAGGCAAGAACCTAATGACAATCCGAAACCTCCTCCAGAATACAATAAACTAAATAACGCAATGGTCCGAACACGCAGGATTTAAATTCTCGCCATCTAAAACAAAATGTATACACTTCCATCGACTTCATAAATCAGTAGATAGCTCATCATTACTATTAAACAACACCATAATTAATTACGTGGATAATATAAAAATTATGGGTATAATTTTTGACAATAGGCTCTCTAAGACTAAAAAATGATTGTAATCGACAACTAAACATACTAAAAACTATCTCAAATACAAACTGGGGAGTCGATAAGAGAATACTGCTTAATTTATACAAAGCAATAACACGATCAAAGATCGATTATGGTGCCATTGCATACGCATCAGCAACATCGCATACGCTTAAACTAATTGATCCAATCCACCATGCAGCAGTAAGAATGTCTATAGGAGCATTCCGAACTAGCACAACCTCCAGCATTTTATGTGAGGCCGGAGAACCCCCCTTAAATATTAGAAGACAACAGCTAACATTACATTATGCTGTCAACATCTCTGCCCATCCTGAAAACCCGGTTCATAATCTTATCTTCTCCCATAATTTCAAAGCGCTTTTCCAATTCAAACCAAAATTATCCCCAAACTTCAGTCACAGATTAAACAAAGCATTAACAAATGTGGAAGTTAACTTTAATCAAGTTCCCAAACAAAAACCAAGCCATATGCCACCCTGGGTGTTACATCCGCCATCAGTTGATTTAACACTTACAGCTCTACTGAAGAGTGAAACAAACCCGACAATATTTCAATCAGAATTTAATGAAATGTGTAACAAGTACCACCAGTTTAAAAAAATTTACACAGACGCTTCAAAAACGGAGGATGGAGTGGGGAGCTGCCGTTGTAACGCCATCCCAGCACTTCAAGTTCAAACTACCTTCATTAAGCAGCATATTTACAGCAGAGGTAACTGCAATTTTACAAGCAATGAAATTCGTGAAAGAAAACAAAGAAGCTTCGAAATTTCTAATCCTTACCGACTCGCTCAGTGCCGTAAAAGCCTTACAGGATATATCGCCCTCAAACTTTTTAATAGAAGAAATCATCCAACTCGTATCAAAAATCAATAGTGAAAACAAATCAATGGTGATAGTGTGGATACCATCTTAAAAGTAAAGTGTGTTTTTTTAGAGGAGGAGAACTTTAAATTGAAATAAAACACAGAAAAATGTTTTTAATATCCATGAATTTGGTTTTATTTGAAAGATAATTTTATGGCATTTATGTTTGAATATGATTTCGGGCATGCGACCGCCGCGGCTGGTGTATATATGACGTAATCTAGAGGTCCAATTTTTACACACTTTTCGCAGTAAATCAGGCTGTATTTCGGCAATAACGCGTCGAATGTTGGCTTCCAAGTGCTCAATTGTTTCATATATATATATATTTCAGCATATCAGGCCCTTAAGGCCCAGAGCTTTGAAGCAGATTGTCTTCCACTTCTTTCTGTCTTTTGCAAGATTTTCCCAATCTCTTATTTTCAATTCTTTTAGATCCTCCTTCACGCAGTTCAGCCACTGTCTCTTTGGTCTTCCTTTTTTGTTTTTTCCTTCTGGTTCTTTGTTGAGTAAGGTTTTGGGTATTCGGTCTGGGTTCATTCTTATGATGTGTCCTAACCATCTAAGGCGGTTCTGTTTAATTATATTAATTATGTTTGGCTCGTTGTACTGCTCGTATACTTCCTAATTTTTTCTGCGTCTCCAGAGGTCCCCTTCTCTTATACCTCCGTAAATTCTTCTGAGGATTTTCCTTTCGAAAATACACAGCTTCCTAATGTCTTTCTGCCGTAACACCCAGGTTTCACTTCCGTAGATGACAGTTGGCCCTATGATGGTTTTGTACACTTTTACTTTTACCGCGCGGGAGATATTTTTTGATAGAAGCACTTTATTTAGAGCTGCTGCACTTCTCATGCCGCTTGTTATTCTTTTCTCTATTTCATTTGTTTGGTCTCCTTTACTTGTTATCTAAGCGCCTAGATACACCATTGTTTTGGTTCTTTCCACTATGACCTCTTTGCTTCTGTCTTCACTTTTCACTTTTAAATACACTTCCGTTTGTTCTTTTGCTGAGCCGCTTATCAGGTACTTCGATTTCTTTTCATTAATTGTTAAGCCAAACTTTGCTGCCTCTGTATTAACTTTTTTTACTAGATTTTTAACTCTTCTTGTTATTATGGTTAAGTCGTCTGCATATGCTAGTAATTGATATGGATTATTAAATATATCGCTGTTCTGTTTGACTTTGCAATTTCTTATGATTTTCTCTAGGACAATATTAAATAATACTGAGGACATCGGATCACCTTGCCTTAATCCTATTGTCGTAGAGAACTTTTCCGTCAGGTTGCTTTTTATTTTGACTTTGTTCCAACGTCATTCCCACAAGTTTTATTAGTTCTTCAGGAAATTTTAATTCTTTCCTCGCTTGTAGTAAACTGGCTCGGTTTATTTTATCGTAAGCTTGATTGAAATCCAGGAAAATCATATGAAGTTGTATATTCCTTTTTCCACATTTTTCTTGTATTTGCCCTATAGTATGTATTTGGTCTATCACCGATCTATTTTGTCGGAAGCCGCATTGATATTCTCCTAATATCTTTTCTGCATACTCCTTTAGTATGTTGTTGATTATTGTGGCTAGTATTTTATATGTTGCATTTAGGAGTGAAATGGGTCTATAATTTTCGCATCTTAGCCGGTCTCCTTCTTTGTGTATAGGTCTTATCACTGCTTCTTTCCATTCAATTGGCATGTTTTTGCTTTTCCATACGTTAATGATTAAATTAGAAATTCTTTCTGTTAGCTTTACTCCTTCATATTTTATAAGCTCTGCTTGTATACAGTCGCTGCCTGGGCTTTTATTGTTTTTCATTGCATTTATGACTTTTTCGATCTCGTTTTTTGTGGGTGGTAGTATTTCTTCTCTTCTTCGTATTCTGTTTTCTGTTGTTTTTTCTTCCATTTCATAATATGTTGTCACCATGACCTCTTTAAAGTATTCGAGCCATCTGTATATAGTTTCATTTTCTCCTCCTATGATTTTGCCATTTTCATTCTTACACATGGATATTTTTGGTTGATATCCTTGTTTTTCTGTTCTAATTTTCCCGTACAATAATCTTACTTGTTGGGTATTGTGGGATTCTTCTATTTCTTCCAACGTTCGTAGTTGATAATTTCTCTTCTTATTTCTACAGATCTTTTTCGCCTCTTTCCTTATGTTTTTATATATTTCTTGATTTTTCGTTGTTTCCTTCTCTACCATTCTTAATTTGGCTTCTTTCCTCTTCTCTATAATTAACTCGCACTTTTTATCAAACCATGGTTTTCTTTTTTTCTTCTTTCCTGTTTTAAGTTCCTGTTGAGCTATCTGTATTATTGACTCTTTTATTTCTTTCCATTCGTTCTCTGTTTCTGTGTTCTCCTTAGCGTGTTGTAATTGTTTTTCAATTTCTTGGTTGTATTTTTCTCTGGTATCTTGCTCTTTTAGTTTATCTAAATCCCACTTCTTTTTTCTTTTACTTTTTCTACATTTTCCTTTTTCGGTAGCCAGTGTTTCATGTTAATACGGACCATATAGTGGTCGGAATCTAAATCCGCTCCTCTACAACTTTTTACGTCTTTTATGCAAGTTGCATGTATTTCTTCGATGAGGACATGATCGATTTGATTTATATGGTTTATATATGTTGCTCGTATTACCATCTTTTTTTCCGCTGCAAAGTTGATCAGCATTTGGCCATTTTTATTTGTTTCTAAGTGTTTGCTGAAGTTCCCAATCATTGGTTTGTTTCTATCCTCTCGTCCCAAGTTCGCGTTAAAGTCACCCAAGACTATTTTTATGTCGTATCTTGGTAATCTTTCAAATTCCATATCTAATTTTTCATAATACTGTTATTTTTCCTCTTTTTCTTTTTCCTCCGTGGGTGCGTGTACGTTAAGTATACTAATTTTCCTAAATTTTCCTTTTAGCCTTAGGTAGAATAGCCTGTCATTTATTTCTCTGAATTGTAATAATGCGTTTCTTATCGATTTTCTTACTAAGAAACCATTTCCTAGTTTATTTTGTGATCCTCCGCTAATAAATAATGTGTATTCTTCTATGTCCATGATTTGATTTCCTTTTATATTCGTTTCTTGCAGTGCGATAAAGTCTATCTTATATTTTCTCATTTCTCTTATTAATTGCTTTAGCGCTCCATCCTCGTTTAGGCTTTGTACATTCCAGGTGGCAGCTGCTAGTCCTTGTGTTTCCGTACTAATTTTCGTTTTTCTTGTTCTCGTTTTAATTCCCAGCTCGTCTATTTTTTTAAACCATTTTTCTGTTGTAATTCCTTTTGCTTCTATCTTTGACAGTTGCTTGGGAGTATACTTCTTCTTTTTTCCTTTATTCTTTGGTTTTTGTTTCTGTATCCTATTCTTCAAGTCTTCCAATTCCTGTAATAATGATTTCCTTTCTCTGACTCGTACTTCTTCCTTTCTTATTAGTTCATCTTTTAGTTCTGTTATATAGGTTAGGCAACGCTTTATTTCTTTTGTACTTTTTTCTAATTCTTCTTTACTTTCTCCTAATACTGCGCTCAGTTCTGTTTTTACTTCTATTAACTTTGTTATGCAGGTCTCTAATTCTTGTTCTTCCATTTGTGGTGAGGAATTAGCTATTCTATAGAAGTTCACTGTGTTTGTGGCTTGTTAGAAACACCCGCGCTACGCCACTGCTTACCTGCACTTGAGATGCTCCGATCGCGTAAAAGTTTATATCGCGTGCGCGAAATTACTGATATCTGTTGTCGCCGTCGGTCGGTATTATTCTCGCCCTTATGTTATCAGTTGCTACAATAAGCAAGACTTTGGAAGTTTATTACACTTTTCGTTTGTCTCTTGTCGCGCTACTTTTAGTCACACTTGTTTGTCCCTGTTTTATTTCACTGTTTGCGCTACGCCACTGCTTACCTGCACTTAAAATGCTCCAATCGCGTAAAAGCTTATATTGCGTGTGCGAGTTTACTGGTATTTGTTGTCGCCGCCGGTCGGTATTATTCTTGCCCTTATGTTATCAGTTACCGCAATAAACAAAACTTTGGTAGTTTATTACACTTTTCGTTTGTCTCTTGCCGCGCTACTTTTAGTCACACTTGTTTGTCCATGTTTTATTCCACTGTTTGCGCACTTTTCCACTTCAAAACTGATTTTAAAAGCTCTATAAAACAGTTTTGAAAACTCGATTGCGTGACACGCCCGTCTTTACGGTAGCGCATCGCCGCGACTTTACATATCCTCAAAGAAAATAATCTAACGGCGTCAAATCGCACGAAAGAGGTGGCCAGTTAACAGATCCACAAAATGGATCCACGAAATGGATTTGTTAACTGGCCACCTCTTTCGTGCGATTTGACGCCGTTAGATAATTTTCTTTGAGGATATGTAAAGTCGCATGTCTACGTCGATAAACCGGAAACAATTGAGCACTTGGAAGCCAACATTCGAAGCGTTATAGCGATTTACTGCGAAGAGTGTGTGAAAATTGGACCTCCAGATTACGTCATGTACACGCCAGCCGCGGCGGTCACATGCCCGAAATCATATTCAAACATAAATGCCATAAAATTATCTTTCAAATAAAGCCAATTTCATGGATATTAAAAAAAATTTTCTGTGTTTTATTTCAATTTAAAGTTCTCCGCCTCTAAAAAAAACACCCTTTATGTGCAAAGAGCATTGTTTAAAAAAGTGGTAAAACCAATAGGAAGAAGAGCAAGGCAACAAACTTCAAAACATAAAAAGATCAGTAAAACAAAGCAATGATAATAACCAACTTAACAGAAAGGAAAGCGTCATTCTTACCCGAATTCGAATTGGACATAGCCAACTGACCCACAACTTTCTTCTTCAAAGATCAAACCCTACAATGTGTGACACATGCAACCAACAACTAACCATAAAATACATAATCACGAAATGTACAAAATATACTGCACAAAGATCCCAGTACCACATACCGGATTCCATGCAAGAAGCTTTGGAAAATAAGGAAGAAAACACAGACAATATATTACAGTTTCTTAAATCTATACAATTGTATCACTTATTATAGTAATTTATAGTATCAAGCGCTAATGACCTATGCAGTCGATGCGCTACAATTCCAATAAAAAAAATGAACAATTATACGTTATTCATATCAATATCAATTTCTACTATTTTAATTGACTTTCTCATATTTTGGATGTTATACCAATCTTGGCCAGTTTTTAACTGATTCAACCTTTTATAGAATATATTCTTTTTTTTTACCATTTTTATATCATAGCAATATATTACAATAAAAAAGAGTGGGTATATAAAAACAGAAGAGTAAACAATATGTTACAGTTCAATATCAAGGTTTCTCAGCCAATTTATAACAGCAGGGGTGTCATCTACCAAATTATCCGAATGCCCTGCAATGCGCACTAAAACGTCATATACCTAAATTCGTTATAAATAAAATTTATTAGAAAGATTATTAGTTTACATAATATGTACCAGACTGCATTCACAAATAATAAATTGTTTCCTAAGCAATATCTTGTAACACTACAGAATTAGAACTCATATGTTTTAACTAAAATACTTTTTGCGCTCTTCTTTATTCATAGGCAGATAATCTTCATGGGTTTTCTCCTGTATGAGTCTCCTTATTTTTAACTAGATGACTTTGACGTGCTATTCTGAATTCACAAACTGACTTTTGACCTGAATGAGTTTACGTATGTTTAACTAAATTCCTTTTATGCGATGTTCTGTATTCAAAAACAAAACAACTGCATGACTCCTCTGTTTGCATTTTCGTATGTCAACTATACTACTTTTAACTGCTGTTCTGTATTCTTAAACCGAGCAACTGTACGAATTTTATACTGTTAACTGCTGTTCTGTATTCTTAAACCGAGCAACTGTACGAATTTTATACTGAATGAGTTTTCATATGTCTAACTAAACTACTTTTCGCTGCTGCTCTATATTCACAAACCGAGCAATTGTATGGTTTTTCTCTTGTATGAGTTCTCATATGTGCAACTAACTGACTTTTATGTCCTGCTCTATATTCACAAACCGAGCAACTGTACGGTTTTTCTCCTGTATGAGTTCTCATATGTGCAACTAAATGACTTTTATGTGCTGTTCTATATTCACAAACCGAGCAAGTGTACAGCTTTTCTCCTGTATGATTTGTCACATGTTTAACTAAATCACTCTTATGTGCTGTTCTGTATTCACAACCCGAGCAACTGTATGGCTTTTCTCCTGTATGAGTTTTAATATGTGTAACTAAATAACTTTTATGTGCTGTTCTGTATTCACAAACAGCACACATGTAAGGCTTTTCTCCTGTATGAGATTTAATATGTCGAACTAAACTACCTTTATCTGCTAATCTGCATTCACAAACAGCACAACTATAAGGCTTTTCTCCTGTATGAGCTCTCATATGCCTAACTAAATGACGTTTCTGCGATGTTCTGTATCCACAAACTGAGCAACTGTATGGCGTATCTCCTGTATGAGCTCTCATATGTGTAACTAAATGACTTTTCTGTGCTGTTCTGTATTCACAAACTGAGCAACTGTATGGCTTTTCTCCTGTATGAGCTCTCATATGTGTAACTAAATGACTTTTCTGTTCTGTTCTGTATTCACAAACTGAGCAACTGTATGACTTTTCTCCTGTATGAGCTCTCAGATGTGTAACTAAATGACTTTTCTGTGCTGTTCTGTATTCGCAAACTGAGCAACTGTATGACTTTTCTCCTGTATGAGCTCTCATATGTGTAACTAAATAACTTTTCTGTGCTGTTCTATATTCACAAACTAAGCAACTGTATGGCTTTTCTCCTGTATGAGCTCTCATATGTGTAACTAAATGACTTTTCTGTGCTGCTCTGTATTCACAAACTGAGCAACTGTATGGCTTTTCTCCTGTATGAGTTTTAATATGTGTAACTAAATAACTTTTATGTGATGTTCTGTATTCACAAACAGCACACATGTAAGGCTTTTCTCCTGTATGGGTTTTAATATGTTGAACTAAATTACGTTTATGTACTGATCTGTATTCACAAACCAAACAACTGTATAGCTTTTCTCCTGTACGAGTTTTCATATGGGCAACTACACTACTTTTCACTGCTGTTCTGTATTCACAAACCGAGTCACTACAAGGTTTCTCTTCACTACAAGCAGTATTTATGTTATTTTTGTGAAACTTTTTGATTTCATAATTTTCATCCTTTAATTCGATGACTTCTTGTTTAATAGATGGCTTATCAAAACCTTCATTGATATTGATGTTCTGCGATCTGCATGGTGTAATTGCTGCAGAACTACAAGGCTTATTTTCCATAGTTTTTTAATGAATGGTGATTGTTTGAACGTTTCTGTTAATGATATATGAGCCAAGGGACGTTGGATATGTTCACATCTAGAACAAAAGCAGATTGTCATTCAAATTAAGTTATTGATCATGACTTACGGGATAGCCCCATTAACAATAATATAATCTCACATAATAACATAATGGCATAAACATAAGCTTTAGTATAAGAAAAACAAAGAACGATGATGCTAAGGGTGGGCTGCGCATACAGGACGGTCTCTACAGTGACACTGCAAGTGATCACGGGAACACCCCCAATCGATCTCATGATCCAAAAACGTATTCGCCGACACGATAAGGATGAAAGAATAAGATCCAAAAAAGACATAAGGGAGGAGATGGTGACTTTATGGCAAGCAAGATGGAGAGAGCTAGAGGGGAAAGCCGCGTGGACTAAGAAATTAATAAAGGATAACCCAAATGGACAAACAGGAAATATGGTAGTCTGGATTACTTTGTGACCCAATGCCTTACAGGACATGGCTGGTTCGGACCTTATCAATGAAGATAGGGAAGAAGGAGAGGGCAGAATGTTGGTATTGCAGGGAAACGGACAGTAGCGCGCATACAATGTTTGGGTGTCCGAAATGGAAAAGAGGAAGAACTACTTTAGAGCTCGAAATAAGAGAAACCATTTCCCCAGATAACATGATAGACCTAATGGTAGAAAACAAAAGGAACTGGGACAAAATCACACACTTTATAAGACGTGCCATGGAGGAAAAGGAACAAGATGAAAGAAATCACCAAACACAACCACAAATATCAACATGAGATGAAATTTCAATGAGACGCACGAGACACCGGAAGGAAGAGATGGAAGAAGGAATATGTCAAAAGAAAAAATGTTTTACGTACCATAGATGAATTGTAAAGCTAAAATAGCCCCAACCTGAAGTAATACATTCGTGGGTCCAGGTTGGAGTCGTTCGCAGGGGTCACTTGTGAGGTTAGCCTGGCGCCTCCTACATCCCAATTTAATAAAAAAAAAAAAGTATAAGAAAACAATATTGCATGGACATCATATTAATTTAAGATCACTTATAAATGTACTTAAAGAAACACCCAAAATTACATACATTTATTAAAATTACGTAGATACCTTTCTATCGGTGACTTTTGGCTATAGCTTCTTGCATGACGCGATGTCTGAGGGTTCTCATTCGAATATTGATGTTAATTTATTTAAGATATGGATCATAAACAAATCCATTCAACAATTTAAAAATAAACCAGAAGCTAGTAGTAGTTCTTCAATATTCTACCGAGTCCAAAGACATCATTTCCAGAACACAGTAATTGTGATTCTCAATATAAAAATGTAAACATCTCGCAGCAAATTTCAGAATTATATGTGGAACTCTTTCAACTGACTTTACGTGAACCGTATTGTGCAAGGATATCAAATTCTAGATGAGTTTTTTAATTTATTACATACCAGCAAACAATATACAGTTTTAATCGATTTCAATGATACGCTCTTACAGTTATGTAACACAAATCCGATATACGATTTTACAGTTAAGCTATGTACGTGATCTATAAATGTAAGCTTCTCATCAATGATGATACCCAAGTTTTCAACACTCGAAACATAACCCATACGGTTGTTATCTATGCTGTAACTAGTTTAAAATTGTTTTGTTTTCTTAAAAAAGGACATATGCCAACACTTTTGTATATTTAGTGAAAGACTATTATTGTTACACCAATGAGACCGACAATCTAAATCATCCTGTAATAGCATTTGATCATTGACTGTTTCTATAGCTTCCTATTTTAACATATTGCTTCCTATTGGATATGTAACTACGGAACCATTGTAACATTCCTAAATTAAAATCATAATTGTATAATTTTGTTAACAAATTATGGTCAACATTATCAAATGGCTTGGAAAAATCAGTACAGACGGTATCTACTTCCTTTCTGGCCCCAAAGGCCTTCAATAAAACAGTAAGTTAGTTACTGTGCTGTTTTGAGGAGAGAAACCATGTTGTTCATTGCTTACAATCCCCTGACAAGACCATGACAACTGTTCACTAGTCAAGCAGTCAAAATGTTTCGGTATAACGGATTGATTGTGCCAGCTCGCCACTAACACAATCATATCATATGAATACCCCCTCAATGGCTTCTTGGCATTCGTTGCAGTAGTACATAGGTACTCTTATTTGAATGATTACAACTCTTATTTCTGATGCAGAGATCATGGCAGATGTACTTATCGCTATCTATGTTAATTTTTGACTCACACTGAGCACATGTAGTTGACATTCTAACTTTAACAATATTTTTATTCACCAAGAATTACAGCTGTTTAAATATGCGAAGTTTTTTACTAAAGTTGGTGTAATTATCAATTGTAACTGTTAACCCACTGCCACTTATTAACTTGAATTATTTTGATTAAAATTCTCACTGTGTATCAGATTATTTACCCGTGAAACAAGAAGTTGTTGTTAATTTGAGGTCTTGGGGTATGCCATTAGATCATTTTGCAAAATTCTAAACAAAACGGCATTTTCCAAATTCAAAGTAGCTTAATGGAATACTGATATTGCCCCTAAACCTCATGTTTAAATTATGTACATCTGCAAAACTAACACCTAAGCACACATTTTGTTTTGATCCATATACTACGTTGCCATAATCAATTTGAGATGGCACTAAATTATCACATCTCGCTCAAGCTTAGAAGGCACTCTGCAAATTCTTGAACTAACAAGAGAAATTTGAAAATATTCATAGAAATGGCCTTTGCGCATTCGAAGAAAAGAGAATTTTATACTGTCACTGTAACACGCCTCGGTCTATGCTCAGCGGTAGGTTGTACAATGGCGTCAGCGGAAGGAGGGGTGTAGGCGTTACCCTTATTGATGCTGCTAAATAATTGGTGTAAACTTTTAATACGTTTATTGCTAATGACCCGATGATACCATACAAACAAAAACCAACTTACTACTATATATATACAAGAAGAAAAAAAAAACAAGAAAAGAAATATGTACAAAACAGTCGTCTAGACTCGGGCGCCGGTGGCGCGGGAGGTGATGGGACGGCCTTTCCCGGTTGTCGGAGGCGGGGAACGCGGCCTAGACGCGGTCCGATCCTCCCGGGGAGCGGAGCGGAGCACGGCTCGTTGTGGGCGCTGGCGACGCTCTGGGTGGGGCGTCGAGCGGGGCTGCGAGGTTCTCCTGGGGCGTCGGCGGCGCGAGTAACCCTCTCTGGGACGGTGGCTGGAGCGGGGCGTTGTTGGGGCACGGGGTCAGGCTTCCGCTAGGGGAGTCCGGGGACGGGTGGTCCGTCGCCAGCGGGGGCCACGACGTGGGCTGCTGTCGGGGCAGGTGTGGCTGGATGGCTCTGATGACAAAGTCCGGAAGAGCGCTGGCTGGTTCTCGTCCTAAGTCCTGAAGTGGCTGGATGTCCCTGATGACAAAGTCCGGTAGAGCGCTGGCTGGTTCTCGTCCTAAGTCCTGAAGTGGCTGGATGGCCCTAATGACAAAGTCCGGAAGAGCGCTGGCTGGTTCTCGTCCTAAGTCCTGAAGTGACTGGATGGCCCTGAAGAGAGCTGCTAGTTGGTCCTGGAAGGCTGGATGCTGCTGGGACTCTCCGGGG
>CALNHX010006960.1:0-80864 GCA_940337035.1 Agriotes lineatus
TTGATTAGCCCAAACAAACTGAATTACTACAATAACTACAAAAACATACTAGGGTGCCTAAATAGCTAAAATTTAATTTGAGAAATACATAGTAGTTAACTACTAGTTAATTAATAACATTCAACAGAGTCAATTCACAGGTCACTGGCGGATCCTAGGGCCTGTTACAAAATGTAATCAAATATAACAGGCCCAAATCCCCCCAGCGTTAATGGGGTTTCCATCGCTTGTCGATGTCGGTTCTTTCTGTGACCTGTCTAGTGTATATCAGTCTCCACTAGACGTCGGTGTATTTTAAAATTTTGCTAATAATATAATGTTTTCATTGTTTGTTTTAAATTGTGCAACTAGTTAGTCAACGTTTAAAATATCCAAAGCCTGCAAAATTCCAATTTTAGAGTTAAGTACTCGTATGCAAAATAATTCTTAGGTACTTTATAACATTTCGCGTGAAAGCCAAAACGTACATACTTGATTTTCAAGTAATTGACGTTATATAGAGATCCCCAGCGTTACACAAAAGAAGGCATTTTCTAACTGGTTTTGTAAATTGTTATTTCAAATTTATTCTCTTTGTTTTATTTAATTTTTTAGAAAGGCGCCACCTTCTAAAAAACAAAAAAAAAACATTAAACGCCTTTATACAAAAACCAAAAACCAATGCCCTTTATGTCAATCAGGATAACACGGTAGAAATTCAAAATCCAGAGAAAGCAGATAATTTGTCAACAAATTCCACAGAAACTGAAACTGCGTCCACTTCTATTCCCGCTCATAAATGGGAACTACATCGGAGTTTATTTTGACAGCAGTGATAAACTTTCTAATTTTAAAAAAGAATTATTGGAGAACCCTTACGTTCTCCGAAAAACCTCCGTATTTCTTTTCTCGGAAAAATATTACACGTGAAAGTAATTACAATACATTTTAATATTAATTATTTGGATAGTATACTTGACTTGTCTATTCTTATATAAAACAAGGAGTTTTTTATCGGTTTCTATTGAAATGAACCATGTTAAATGGCTCAAATTATTTATTTTTGTGAAAAACAGTTGAATTTAAAGGTATAAAGTGACACATGAAAAAAAGTTCATTAAAAGCGCTTTTAAAAAATTCATACAGGGCATACCATTAAAAAGAAACCGCAATTACTAAATTTGCTCATGTTTAGCACCATGTATATCAATAATACTCAGAACCACCACTTTCCACTGAACAGGTAGTTCACGAAAAGCATACTTTTTTGGTAAAGTCTTTCTTCATTCAATTTTTTTCTCTTACAGCAGCCGCCTGAAATTCAGAATTTTTTTGCATAAAATCCCTGATTTGAATCTCCAAAACAACTGACATTAGACCAATACAATTTGATATAAAATATATTCGAATGCAAAACTTTCAGGTTACCTAAATATAGAACATTCTATTTTAAAAAGTAAGTTTGATTCGCCACACTTTTTTGCGCCACCCTGTACAATTAAAACTATGTTAGTACTTTTATATACACAATATTTATGTAACTTTCATAGTTTTAGAAATATTCCCCCCCCCCCCCCATCGTTGCCAGACCCTGTATACTAACTAGAACGATTTATTGCTCCTTCTTTTAAATAGTGTAGAATTTACACTTTGTGTAATTTTTGTATAGCCAGCTAAAATAGCTGCTCAATATTCCTTTTTTTAAGTATAGTGTTAATTTAACTTTTATTTGTTGAAATCGAAAAAAAATCAAATAAGAAAAATCAATTTTTATTTTTCAACTTTCTTATTGTAAATATCTACCTAGTACCATCCGATAGTAGGCATTACCTACCTAAACTATTAGTTTAGCCTTACTATTCAATCTACAAAAATTAGTTGACCCCCCCTTATGAAGTCTCTGGATCCACCTATGTAACAGATAAACTGATTGTTTTTGATACTTGAAATGTTCAACACATTTTCTAATGTGTAGGCTTTTTTTAATATTGCCATAACAAATTAACATAAAAAGAAGTATTTCCTGTACTTTTCAATAAGACATTTCACTGCTTTACAAATAAACTACCCGCTTGATGTTGCGATCTCTGTATTAATTTCTATTGCTTTACAAATTTTGGAATTATGTTGAGCTTGTTCATGATACATATTTTGGAAAACCTCTAGGGGTGCGTTTTCTCCAATTGCAATCTGAGCTAACTTAACTTTGTCTTCACGTAGCGAATTTCACGAGTTTTGGAAAAGAAATCCACATCGCGGTTCTACAGTGCACAAGTGTTTACAAAATGAATCACTCGTTCCATATGGGCAATCACAAAATCCAATGACCGCGTTTACAGTGTATAATAACGATTTATTATTTTCTGATACTACGTAAGAATTTTCTCCAATTTTAAATATTCTATTAATATTTTTGCCTTTATTCAAACGTTTTTGTAATCGATTTGTGGTTTCGGCATCGAAAGTTTGCAAATTCTAATAAACGCCTTTTGCATTCGCAGGTATTAGTAACAAAGTCTATCAATGCACAACTATTGGAAGCCTTACATATTTGGAAAATAATATTGTAACGACTGAAACGGCGGCCTCGTATGTGAAAGGGCGTCGCTAGCTTCAAGAATGACGTTTTAGTTCCATTTACCTTATTAGCTCAGTGGTAGGGATGTAGACGAAGAGTAATCGAGGACGATATGCTAAGTTAAGTTGTGTTTATTCTAAATTTAAAATTACTATTTACACAATATTATTTACAAAACTAAACAGAATAAAGAAAAAGAATTATATTGGTTGAAGACAGGACGTCTCGGTGGTCGAGACGAGGGGCCGCTGGAACCGGTGTAGTATACGGTGACGGCGATGGCTAGCTTTTGGACGAGGCTTTCAGTTGGTCGAATTCGTAGAGCGGCGTAGTCTACCAACGGCGAAGATGCGCTAAGCTAGGCCTTTGAGGACTTGGCGACGGGTCCAGACGCAGGAGCCGGTGCGCTTCTTGCTGGTCGTGGCGGACCTGAGGCGGTCCTTGCAGCATCCCTGACGACGGCTGGTGTGTGACACACTTAGACAGCACGCGGTTGATGCGAGTCTGAAGCTTTAGGTGTCTATGGCGAAACAAGATTGATCACCGACGAAGGCCGCAGGTCAGAGCTTCTGGGAACCTGGCGGTGTGTCCAAGTGAAGTCTTTTTGCGGCGCGAAGCTTTTCACTGAAGTGGTGAACCAGGCGTGCTTCTAGGAGCAGTCCTGGTGACGACTGGTGATGGCAAATGGCGGCGGTTCGACCCAGTGCTGGCATGGCTGAAAGTTTATTTGTTGCTTGGGCTCTTAGACCGCACTTAGGTGCGTGATCTGCAGCTTGAAGTGTTGGAAGTTGGTAGGCCTGGCGGAGCAGTGAGGCTCGTGCGCTAAGGGCCGCATCTTTGTTTGCAGATCTAGACCAAATGGCTGGTTCGATTCTTAAAACCTGAATGTTTTGTGATTGCAGGCAGAGTCAAAGGAACGGTTCGTACTGCTGGACCTGAACCGTGGCAATCGTAGGCGGGCTGAACTGCTGGTTCAAACTCCGGATCCTGGATGATTTCCTTGGGACAATGTCGCTCTTTATAAAGGCCTTTTACTTCTTATAAGCAGTAGAGTAGAGTGGACCGACCTGGATCCACCCCCCCCCCCACCACTTGGCCTGGAGTTCAAGACCAAGACTACATTTAAGGTCATCTTCAAGGTCGAGGTCACCTTAAAGGTCAAGACCACGTTCAATGCCAAGACCACGCCCCACCAAACAGCCTCAATTTCAAGGTCAAGGCCAACCATATATAACCTTCAAAGGAGAAAATAAAATCGCGAAAAAGAGTCTGAGTAGCGTCCGATAGTCGTGCAGATATGGAAGCCTTGTTGAAAGCTATTGAAATAGTTCAGAGTAAGAAAGAAACGGTGGCCGCTAGTGATACGGGTAGAAAGCCACAACCACTGTTCTGTCCGACACTTCTGAATAGTAGGACGTACAAATTAAATAATTCAAGTTTTAAGCATGTGAATGTAGGGTTTGAGTGGAGTTCACAATTTACCCCAAGTATTATAATACGGGACAACAAAAATGACTGGGTGCAGTTAGATGAATGGGAGTGGACAGCCCTAATTGCAAATCAAAGAGTGATTACCAACTACTTGTATGGTCCCGAAGCTCGTTGCCCTCCTGTGGACATAGGAAAGAAGAAGATTGTATTCAAAGCGATTCAGCACTTATATATTTTATATATATATTTCGTGGAAAATGGATCCACAAAATGGATCTGTTAACTGGCCACCTCTTTCGTGCAATTTGACGCCGTTAGATTATTTTCTTTGACGATATGTAAAATCGCATGTCTACGTCGATAAACCGGAAACAATTGAGCACTTGGAAGCCAACATTCGACTCGTTATTGCCGAAATACAGCCTGATTTACTGCGAAGAGTGTGTGAAATTTGGACTACCAGATTACGTCATGTACGCGCCAGCCGCGGCGATCACATGCCCGAAATCATATTCAAACATAAATGCCATAAAATTATCTTTCAAATAAGGCCAGTTTCATGGATATTAAAAACATCTTTCTGTGCTTTATTTCAATTTAAAGTTCGGTCCCTCTAAAAAAACACCCTTTACAAAATCTGTACCATACTCGAAGAAGGCAAAACAAATCTGTGATAGGATACTTGTTTGTAATTGGAATAGTATATTTAATTTAGCTATACTTATATAATGTACAAGGTTTTAATGTTAATAAATTTGAAGTGAAAAACAAAACTCCACGATTTAACCCGAAATTCACCCAAGTACACGTATCTCAACCATAAAGATATAGTGACTTAAAAATGAAGTACTGCGATATCGATAAACGGGAGTCTCATCATATCGCTTCAATGATCAATAAATTTTTATAAACGCGACCTAATCGAATGGTAGAGGTCTTGCCATATCTCAGCGACCACAAATGCGCAGTGGAGCAACGGAGATCTACAGTTTTCTGGCGAGACGCCCAAATGGTGTTTTCAGTACAACCTAAAAACATCAGGCTAGCTTGCAGGCGCAAATTTAAAATAGGTTTTGTCAATATTTCGTGTTTATTTGATAAAACTGTTTTTCATAATAAACGGAAATATAAGTAGACTAGAACGCGCGTAGCCAGCCTACGTCTGGCTGCGTGTGGCGGCGCCACGTGCTTACGGTCGGCATGTGCGCTTACAGAAACCTGCGCTTATAGAAACCGATATAGCAAGCGCGCGTGTGGTAGTATTATGCAGGCCCTTCATGCTGCGTGTGGCGGCGCCACTTGTGCTTACGGTCTGGACGGCCGGCGGCATCGGCTCTTATAATATAAGATAAAGAACGCAAAAATTAACTTATAAGCAGGAAAATAGTAAACGATATCAAACGCAGCAAAATTGCAATTATATTTTCAGGTTGGTCTGTAGCCTTGCTTATGACGTATTTACAGAATTTCGATCACTGCGCAGGGTCGCTGAGATATGGCAAGCACTCTACCATTACGGCTAGGGTGTTCTACACTTAACTGTGTATTTTCGGCGCTAAAAGGAGTTGTTTTTAATATTTAATCTCCCGGAGATCCTCGCAAAAGCAATTAAATTTTAAAAAGGTTGAGAAAAGTTGAACGCTACCAAAATTCTAACAGGCAGGATAGCTAATCTAGGAAATATTAAATACATAATCAGTAAGACTAACTATCTCGCATAACTAACCGCATAAGGTAAACGTCAAGTTTTCACGATTTTTCAGCACAATCGGTTAGGAATATCACCGCTACAAATAGTGGGTAGAATACTTAATATTTTATAAGACCAGCACTGACGATGTTTTTAGTTTGAGCAATTAGGTGGCTAAATCGCTAGCAGATACCTGGTGATGCATGGCAGAGCACAGCGGCGTCGTCAGAGCAGCTATACAAAGCAGCTATAATTAGGGATGCTGTCCAACGAATGTGCAACCTGATGTGCGACAGGCTTTTCTCCAACCATTGCACTGGGGGAAAAAAACCTTATGGTACAAACTTCGGAAAGCTGTCACACTGCGGAAAATTCGTGCGGTCGAGGTTTTGAAGGCTACCACATGAGTTGAGGGTGCTCAAAACTGTGTGGGGGTTGGTCCTCCATGTGCTTTAGCAAACGACATCACAGCCGAAGGGCAGAATATGGCACGAGTTAGACGAAAAAAGAAAAGACGGCCTAAAATCGCAGAATATCAAATTCCCTGTTCAGATGGAACTATAAAGAATATACCAGAGCTGGAAGGTGGCCTCAGGTGAGTAATTTTGCATAAATAAATTATTATCCCAGTATAACTGGTTTCATTCTAGCAATGTCACACAGAATTTCTTGCGGATGAACGGCGATTTACATAATGATTTTGGAATCGTAGATCTGCATGGGGCAAAATTCCAGGAAAATCAGCTACATTACCAATGAACAGTCACACTAGAAATCAGAGGCATAAAATGGCCGCCGGAAATCATACTCACACTCTATTTTGAAAATGTATTGTAATCCCCTAAAAATTCAAAGTTTCGGTCCTCCAACTTTCTTCTTCAGCTTGTAGGCCGGTAATTAAGCAGTTGTTTCGGTATACAGGAGTCGTTCATCCTATTGAGATGTCCGTGCCAATTGGTTTTGTATTGCTTTATTTTTTCATTTAGATTGAAGATACCTAATTCTCATCTAATTTGCTTATTGTGTTTATGGTCCAATTTGCGTGACCAGCAGTGTGCCGCAAGAATCTCATTTTAGCTGTTTCAATTCTTCATGCTTGGTTTTTAGTAATCGTCCAATTTTCGCACCAGTATAGTAATACGGGGACAGCCATAACCTTCTAAACTTAAAGCGTGTTGCTCTCCTTGTTTTTTAAATATATTTTGTTCTTCATATGTAATTTTGTATTCTAAATAACTGAAGCAATTGACTCGCTCGATTGGCGTATCACCAGTAAAAATTTTCGCTCGAACAGGATCTTCGCCTTTAAAAGCTATCACCTTAGTCTTTGAAGTCTTTGAAGTAGACATTTCTAAATTATATATTTTTGATATGTTGTATACTTTATGTATTTATCACAACAGTTATCATTCTAAATAGTTAAAATAATTAGACATTTTTTAGTAATATACAATCACATTATATTATATACTGCATAATTGATGAAATATAATGAATCTAATAATGTAATGAAGTTTATTGTCATTTATGTAATAGTACAATTAATGAAATCAAAATTACGCGCCAACTTGAAGACTTCGACCTGCTCTAAAAGTCGTAATTTTAGTCTCAGTCCAATTTCTAATAGATCAAATTACAGGTATTTTCAAGCTGTGCAAGTTTTATAATAACTACCTTTACACTAAATAGGACGAAACAAAACATGCAAAAAAGCGCGAAAAAAAAATCTCGACCCCTTCATACTTTGCTTTGACGATACGTGGGAAACTAATCGAACATAAATTGTAGAGCACAAAACAAATCTAAATAAAAGGTTTACTTTCATGTACCGTTAACGGGAACCGAGTTATCCCAAAGAAATCAAAAGCATCTTTTTAAGATGGCGGAAATAGCATATAAGAAATCTTGGGCGACAACTTGCAGTTTAGCTAGAGATCAAAACGATTCGTCGACTAATTCTCTATGACTACTTGGATACAATTGCCGGCCGACCAGGTAAGGAAGGCGAAGTACAGCTCTTCAAGTTCTAACAAATGATTAAAAGCCAAAAGTGTATCTAAGCATTCAACTGAGAATTCGTAAACTCAAGTAACACATAATTTCTTGAAAGAAAAGCTCAAATCAAGCACAGGTAGCAGTAACAAATAATACCAAAATGCTAATATGGCAGTATATAATCACAAATTAAAATGGCATTTAGTACAAAGTAATTATTAATGCAAATTTCAAGAAACTAATTAATTTTAATTACAACTATAAATTTGTTACAACGGATAGAGCCTTAAGTTAAATAAAAAATTTCGTCGAAAGATAGTGATACAGGTGCAGTTCCCAAGATACTAGCAGCATTGCCTCTCTGGATGGCAATACTGATACGCTGTCTTAAATAAATTGTCGCCTGAGGTATACCAGTGCAATCAATTTCAAGTAATTATTGCCAAGTTAAGGTGCACCTCAATAACATTCGGCTTGCGAGGACAAAGGCTTACATAACAGTCCCTACAAAGGTAAAAACATGATCCACAACAGTTTAAAATTAAATGCAGTCGCAATTAACCTAGCCGCCGTGGTTGAGAAATCAATTATTCAGGTACCTACGCAGTTTGTAAACCGAACTGTACAATAACAGCCGACGTCCTAATTAGTAGCAATCGGGTGAGCCTCTGACACTGATTCACTGATCGCATTTTGTATAATTTTACTTATAAGAAAGGAAGCCTCCTTTGAGCCCCTTCTGCACGATATGTGATGATCCAGATAAGCGGAGGTCCACACATCCGAAGGTCGGAACGCAGGTGATAACAGCTCGAACCAAGTCAAGGTCGACAAGCTCGATCGCAGGGATGTCGTTTCACGGCAAATGCTAAACCTATGAGTTTCAGGGGCCTCGGACTGGACGCCAAAATAAACTCATGAATGCTTTCGATAAGAACCGGCGCAAACAGTTTCGAGAGAACTTGCCTCAGATGAATTTGGTCTACGTGTAGCTGATGACAGGCGAAGCGCATCTAAAATCCGCCAACTAGGCGCGAGAAACCAATGCTCCACAAAACTGCCCGGGCTACACCAATCCGCAACTTCTGCGGGGGCCACGAACCAAAACAATCACATTCTCTAAGCCCGTAAAGCCACAGGACAATTTCAAAGACGCTACAACCAAGTCACCATCAAGGAGTTCGACTGGAAAAAGAGAGGCGTTCAAACAAAAGCCAACATTCGAGTCACATTAAAAATATAGGCAGCACACACATTGAGTTGTGAAAATAGCAGAAGAGCCATCTAAACGTAATAAGTTTCCCTGGATCCCGCAACACTTCAAAAAAGAAATTTCAAATTTCGGTTTCAAATAAAAATGGCATAGTGACTGGAATAAATGTCAATAGTTCGTTGACCTTTCTTTCTAACATCGTAATTTGTGCTTCTAAATATTCTATGTCTGGAGCTTTCCTTTCGGAATAAATGTCAATAGTTCGTTGACCTTTCTTTCTAACATCGTAATTTGTGCTTCTAAATATTCTATGTCTGGAGCTTTCCATTGCAACTTCTATTTTATTTCGTAAAAGAACTTCTACAAGTTGTTCTGGTTCTGGACTCTAAAACGTGAAGATCTGTTGAAAACTCAATTATCGTAAAAGGAAGTAAAAATGTCATTACCATGTGTCAAAATATTTTAATAGTAACTAGCTTTTTTCGGTAACTCTACCAACTTCAAAAATTAAATGTTTACTAAGGATTACAATTTAAGAAATTTCTTTTACATGTTATACCACCTGTATATACTGTTTTATATTGTGTATGTTGTGTCATTAGCCAAATAACATTTAAGAAATGTAATAAAATTTTGAACAAAGATGAAGATCCCATTCCCCACTCTGATCTTTACGCTATGTTGAAGCTGACACCTGATTGGTTGGTTATGATACGCCTTCCTGCTGAAATAGTATGTATTATATAGACAGTGGCGACAATATAACTAAGCCACAGCCCCGCCGCCATGTTTAGGCAAATTTCTAACGGGTGTTCATTTAAATTTGTAATCAGAGTCGCCTGTGATACGTGTTTTACGTTTGGCAGTACTGAAAACATTCGAGATTTGCAAGTTAAGATTTGCGTCAGTCTGTGTCAAATAACAAACAAAACCTAATCTACTAACCTCGAATTTGACATAGACTGACACTTCAGTACTGCCAAAAGTATGACATGTATCACAGACGATTAAGCCTAAGCATGGCGGCTAAAACCACGTGATCTAGGGAGCCAATAAAAAATAGGACACCCCATTGTCGCCACTGTCTATATAAAGGCATTCTAGTATGTATAAAGAGCGTTAGACTGTGCGGGAGGGCCGACTTCCACTGGTGATTTATTAAAGAGCATTATTATCTTCGGCCAACTTTGTCGGTTTAGTTTCACTTCACGAAGATGACAGCTTAGCTGTCGAAATACGTATTTGACGGTAGTTAAATATTTATGCCGTTAGGGGTTTTCAACGAATTGTGTCGGATTAAGTAGTAATGTAAATAATGTGTAAGAATAACCTTGACTTGTATTTAAATAAATGTTAATTTTTAGTCAGTTTAGCTTAGTTAAGTAGAAGTTCAATGTATCAACTAATAGCTGCCTGCCTTTATGTAAATAAATAATTTTCAGAATATATATCTTTATGATTTTCTTCAGGTTGTTCTACTTCTGATTCTGATTTAGGTCCATTTTCTGACGTATTGGTATTTTCAACATTGATCTCATTAAATGAGTCAATAGTACTTAATTACTTCTTGCGATCACTTTTTTTGATCAGCCAATCACAAATGGTTTTATTCATGCACACCCTATATTTATATGCAATGCACTTGTTACATCCTTTTCGATAAAGGAAGTATTGGATTCACCCCAAAAATTAGAAATTGAGTTTTCAACAGATCTTCACGTTTAGAGTCCCGTGATCCCAAAAAACATATATTTTTTTCATTGGTCTGTCTGCCTGTGTGTCTGTGAACAGAATATCTCAAAAACGAAAAGAGGTATGGTATTAAAACTTCATATATAAGTTTTATGTACTATGTAGATGAGACAGCAAACTTTTGAAGAAAATCGCATAACCGGAAATAGGTGTTTACTCTTGTGATTTTTCTTTTTTTTTCGATTTTTTTAAAAACGGCTCTAACAATTGTTTTCAAACTTTATATTTTTATTACATATTTAATGTGAGATAGGTAATTTTCCAGTTGAATACTTCTAAAATGGGTTGCTTTTGTTTTTTTTTCTATTTTTTTATTAACTCCTATTTTAAATACAACACCCAGTATATTATTACATTTTTAAATTTAGCTTAAAATTCTAGAAAAAAATTGTCTCTTCAACTAACTCTCTATTTTGTACCGTTTTTGTAGAACTTGCAATTTTTGAAAATTTTTGACAAATGCTTAGAAATTAAAAATCAAATTTTTGGCTAATTATAAGATCACTGTAAAAGGAAGATGTGTGAGTGTATCACACCAGATTTTTCTTTTAAACTACATTTTATATTTACCTGTGTATATAAATAATCACAATTAGTTAAGCGCTCTAGGTATTGCAATCTAGGTAGAATAGGGAATAGGTGTTATTTTTATAGAGTAGGTCTTTTGCACTTGAGTGGATCAATATTGACGAGAATGACGAGTGATTTAATATGGCGACGCTGTCATTGCGAGCTCAGTTACTGTTGTGGAATATCTACTATTAAGCAATCGTTAGTCAGGTGATGTGTGTTTGAGTAAATAATTTCAGATCGTACCTGCTGTTCTGATATGTGTGACACAAACTTATTAATCGGGTGCACTACATGCATCTGGTAGATTCGGTACAAATTTCAAACCCTCTAGGTGTAGATACCAACTGCCTGTATTTTCGTCCTTGTTCGGTAGGTAACAACTGACTATGGGCATTTTCAATATGATTATTTTCGTCTTTCAGCACTACACCAAAACTCCCCAAGTGTATAGCACTTGACACAATAGCTGTGAACTGTCTTGTCTACTTCTGCAGACGTACATAACAGGCTTCAGGTACGCATATATAAATAACTGTCACTTGAGAATATAGGAAAAACTTGTTAGCGGCAGTGGTGTAGGTATTACTAAAAAAAATAGTACGGGTACACTCAAACACTCTTCAACACTCTTCGATCAGCGACTCGTCCTGTTCTTCAAGAGGAGTGCACTACTTACAAAAGTGATAAAAAAACTCTATTTTTTATTTGCAAAAACAATATAAACATCATTAAATAACAATTACCTAACTGCATTTCTTTTCAAACGTAGTAACTAACGTCATGAAATTTAAATAATCACACAAGAAAAAAAAATTCGAAAAATTTATGAAAGTGCGAAAATAATTAGATGTTTTTTTTTATTACGTACAAAACTTTATTTAATTTTTTTTAATAATGTTCCTCACACTACATCACAAAATCAGATGGGCTTATGGCCATCGTTACTACAGAAACAAGACTGGACTGAAATAAATGTCGAATTTTTACGAGTCATAATAATTCACGAATAATTCTTAAAAATGTCCTTAAGCAGCGATATAGAAGTACCTTCTGATATTGAAGACTTTGCCAATGCTGCCATGGGTAGTTTAATACTTACTGTGATTAATAAACTATTCTTTTAAGTGTATGATGGTATGATTAGATTACAAACATGGCCAGTTATGTAAAAAGATTACACAACTACTTTACATAACTGTGTTACATGACGGTTATGAAAAATGTTATGTTTCATAATGTCAAAAAGTGACTTTTCAAAACGGAATTAAATAATATCTATTTACTATACAAGTGGGATAAGTGCTTACATAATTCGTGCTACACACTCGTTTGTAACTTACACACATGTATATTAATGATGCATTATCACACATGTATTGCATCTACAAAATTTTATCTACAACTGCCCATAATTGAAAAAAGTGCATTAAGAGAAATGTCAAATGTGATTTTCAAAAATATTTTAAGTAGGCAAATGTCATTACATCATTCATTTGACACTATTTCCATTAACTAATGAAGCAATTACACCACTAGTGATGCAATCAGCTTCATTACATAACGGAAATAGTGTCAAATGAGTGATGTAATAAGTTACCTCTCCCACTGGAGTAGATAAATAAAATAACACAATTTAAAAAGTACAAGCGGACATTCAAGATGTTTGTTCATTAAAGTAGGTATTTGAAGTTGGAACAATTTGTTGTTACACCTGCATTAGCTCGTGGTAGTACAGATGCTTGGATTCGTTTGAAAATGCCAACATGTTTTTGAATGGCTGCTGCAACAACAAAGATATATTTTTGAAGATTACTGGCTTGCTAATTGGTACACGATAGAGCTTTTTCATTTCCATGAAAAGAAATTTAAAGCTAAGAACTGAATAACCAAGCAACAGGTCCAGTTCTACCTATCCATCTGTCACGACAGACTCCATTTAAATACTGGGTAACATGCATAAACCATGTTTTTTTGTACTTCTGAAGGCACGTTCTCTCAAGGCTATGGAAAATTTTCTTATAAGAAATGTTTATGTACAATTTCTGTTGAAACGTTAATACATAAACGTTGTGTATATAATTAACACAGATATGAGTATTACGATAATTAATCACTTATTTATTTGTTTGTTATTCAACCAACCAGCAAATCCAATAACAGGTTGCAATTAAAACAAAATACAATAAAGCAGACAGTGACAAAAATTCAACCACAAACATAATAGAACGTCAATTGTTTTGGAGATATTAACGATTTTATGCAAAACAATGTTGAATTTTAGGTGGCTCCTGTAAGTAATACGTAGAAAACAATTGAATGAAGAAAAATGTTACCAAAAAGATTATGCTTTTGGTGAATTACCTTTCGTGTGTAAATATGGTGATATTGGGTATTAATGGTATACAGGGTGCTCAATACATGCAAATTTAGTAATTTCGGATTTTGTATCTTGAGCTTTCTTTTGATATGTTACTTCATACCCCTAAATTCAACTGTTTTTCGTATATGCGTGGTTTAACATAATAAAACAATTTAAGCCCCTTAAGATGCTGATATTTCAAGGGATAACAAACAAACACCGTTAAAATTATAATTAGAACACTTGACCTCTCCAAACAAAACATAAAACCAGATTTAGAAAATATAAATCCAGTCATTGTTGACATATGAAATAATAAATGCGAAATAGCGATAAATGCAGGGGTAAATTAATTCCAGGATGAAATAAAATCAGATTAAATTAAACAAAATAGAATACACCAAAATCCTATACGAAATTACGTTGAATGTTTAAATATTTCTTCTTCCGTGGTTTGGGTATTAAAGCTATACAGAGAGCTCATAATTTGCAAATGTAATTATTTCGATTTGTTTAAATATAACACAAGGATTTTTTGAAAAGAGCTTTTAATGCTGAATTCAATTGCCTTTTAGATTTAATTTTCGTCCGCTTTTTTTTCTTTTTTCATATTTATTATTTCTGGTTTCAGCAGTGGTTGGATATTTATTTTTGAAACCTGGTTGTTTGTTGTGCTTTGAGAGTTGCAAGTATTTAGATTCGCATTATAATGGAGTTGTTTATTATTACATTTTTTTAAATGTTTAAACACACATCTAAAGAACAGTTGAATTGAGGGGAATGAAGTAACATATCAAAAGAAAGCTCATTAAAAGGGATTTTCAAAAATATGCATAGCGTTTTTATTAAATTTGCAAATGTTGAGCACCCTGTATAGCATAACACCCAGATCCACCATCTTACACTCACAAGGTAACTCACAAAACACATAAATTTTTGGTAGCGTTTTTTTTCATTTCATCGTTTACTGTTACTTACAACAGCCGCCTCAAGTTCAGCATTATTTGTTTTTGCATAGAATTGTTGACGTTAAACCCCTACAATTTCATATCAAAATGATTGGTAGTTCAATGCAAAACTTTTAAGCTACGTAAATATGGGGCATTCCACATCAAAAAAAGTAAGTTTGATTCGCCACACCCTTTTGGGCCACTCTGTATCAAAACTATTTTAGTAATGTGTACCATACTACCATATTGGTACTTACAGCTTTTATATACATGATATTAATGTAACTCTCCTAGTTTTAGAAGTATATTCCACCCTCGCATCGTTGCTGATCCCTATTCATGAATATATAAAGTCATCACCACTAAATAAATAAAGTAACTGGAAAAATGTAAAAATATATGTAATGATTTAGTAGTCGGTAGCAAAAGCAGAATTAGGTGCAGAAATAGAAGTACTAATTCACAAATCAAACACGTCATACACTGGCAATAGGCCAACCGAAAGTTTTATCATTAGAATCGGAATGCAAACTAACAGAAATAATAATTAGATAATTAAAAAACGAATATATACAACATTAAGTTAAAATTAGTTAATTTAGTGCCGACATAATGTGAGTTGTGATAAACTTTCGACTATCATTGAATATATTTATGCTTTGGTAGTGGTTTACAATTCACAGCGTTCTGTTCAAGGGAAAATGAAATACATAGTTTGTACGCATTACAGAAAGGACAGGTATTGTTACGTTTATTAATATAGAAAGATGCAGCTAGTAGTATATTTGGTTGTATATGTGGAGCATCTACAAAAGGGAGATTAAAATGAAGTCTACCTAGCCATGAAACAAACGCACTGTCATCAGAATTGTTTTGTGTCAAGTTGCTGCAATTTTTTAACAAGTATCTGTCAAGTTGTATGTAAAGCAAATCATTTGTGTAGTTTTTGTGAAGCCGTAAACGCACGAAAATGAGTGATTTAAAACTAAAGCATAGAAGCGTGATAAAGTTTTTGACAAAAGAAGACAATCAGCTGAAAATTATACGCAACCGTATGATACTGTATATGTGGAAATTCTCCATCATATTTTCAAATAAGATTCTGGTCAATCAGTTCAAATGGGACAGAGAAACTGTTCGAGATGACCCCAAAAGTAGACGACCTGCGAAGGCAAGGACCGAAGAAAACAACGAAGAAATTGTGGTAATGGATCGACGAATCAAAGTTTCGGTTATCCCAAATGAAATAGGAATATGCGAATCATCCGTTTTGACAATTTTCCATGAATATTTGGGAATGAATAAAGTGTCAGCGCGCTGGATGCCGAGAATTCTGACCCCTGAACAAAAGTTGTGCAGACAAGAAATGTGCGAAGAAAACTTGACTTTAGCTCGTGGCCAAGACCTTTTTTCTAACATTGTACCTGGAGGTAAACATGGGATCCTCCAATAAAACAAGATTCAATGCACTGGATGCACAAAGGATCTCCACCACCCAAAAAAGCAAAGATGCAAGCATTTGCAGGGAAGTTGATGGCCACAATTGTTTGGGATAAGGAGGGCATTCTTTGGATTGACTATATATATGCAGAAGGGGTCTACAATTACCGCAGATGTCTACAAAGAAACAATTAACAATTTAAAAATTACTATACTCAAAAAGAGGCCATAAAATTTTGCACAGAAAATTTTATTTCTGCTCGACGATTGTTAAGTTCACAAGACTCGCAAAGTTTAAGAACAAATGAACAACTGCGGTTTTGTTGAGTTACGACAGCCCCGAGCTAGCTTCGTCGGACTATTACCTCTTTCCTAAGCTGAAGAAACACTTGTGAGGATGTCAATTTTCTTCAGATAAAGAACTGAAAAACGCTTATTTTGAGGAGTTACTGAAAGATTTTTTTTGAGGATATCGTGTTATTGGAGAACTGTTAGTCTAAGTGTGTAACTGTTGAGGGGTCATATGTCAATAAACAAAATTTTTATTTTTCTCTAAATATTTTCTTGTGTGGTAAGGTTTTAGTCGTTAGTTATTTAAACTCGCATGAAATGCAGCCCAAAATGTACTAAAACGGGCGGGGAACCGTCGATATTTGAAATGGGAGTGCAGAATTGTAATCTTGTCCTAACAACATGAACTAATAATGCAGTTAATTGTAGTACAAATGTAGCGGGCATATATTTCATGGGGTCCAGGGATCAATTTTATTTTTGATCGCCGTGTATCATGTTTTTGCAGTACGGAAATCTTAGAATTGCATCCTTTCAATTTCATTTTGGTACACATTATAGTAGGGGGATCGAATACGAATTTAAAAAATTAAATAAAAAATAGAGAATTAGTAAATTCAGCTGAATTGCACACTACGAACCCCAGATACTGATAAGCTTTTTTAGTGCAATTTTGTAGGTATTTGAAGATTTGTTACAGTATCAAACTGCTTTAACGACACTCACGGATGAGCGAGTGCCGAATACTAATTCTGTCCGGGAAACGTCCACACTTACCCTGGAAATCGCTACAAAACAGGCTAAAGGCCATGGCTCGAATACGCTCAGGGAGATGGGCGTGGTCCTAGACACGGGACACCACAGGGCAAGCGGGTCCTTATGTATAGAGTGTTACAAAATAAATGGGCGCCATAAGCTTCAATAGGGAAAACCTAGGCTTAACCGAATCTTGAAAGCCAAACGGGGTAGGATTCTCAATTACTAACTCTGGAGACAGCAGCGTAGCGACAAGCACGCTAACCTACCTACAACGCTTATTCACCACGTTCGGAGCTCACCTTACATCCATCTTGACACAGTGACTAAGTCACCCTGTAAATAAACATGCACAAGAGCAAGGGAAAATCATAAGTCATTTATAGTTAACATATCTATTAGGTCACGTCACATGGCCGAAACTTTACATCTGTGCCGACGTGGTCGGCATGTACAACAATCTAGCAAATTATAAGGGGTAAATGCTAAAAGGAATTAAGCCCAGCTGGGAGACGCTTTAACTAATAACTATTACGCACAACTAAGGCGGACAATAAGTTAAATTCAATTATATTTAAATGTCAGGTTATGACAAAACGAGTTTATTACGCAAATGCTAAATTTGTACCTGAATGTACCAGGCTTGAATGAAGCGTCAAACGGCAAATATGTGAGTTTTAATTACAATGCAATGTCAGCTTGCGAAAAAGCAAGTTTATTACACAAATGCTAAATTTGTACGTGAATGTACCAGGCTTGAATGAAGCGTCGGACGGCAAATATGTGAGTTTTAGTTACGTTTAGATACAACAAAGCGCACACTACCTTAATTAGGGGATTTGCCTCAAAGCGTGGCGTTGCTTGTAGACGGGCATTATTCGCAGGACGAAATGTGCTCTGCCCCCTTGGCAATTCCAAACATCGGCGTGGCTGGTAATTAGCTCACTCGGGAGAATGAATCCCGCCCAAAAAGACGCATTAATCAGGCCAACAGGCCTTCGTAATTAATGAGTGGTATAAGCCAACAAAGCGGACACCACCAGCACTGCACCCCAAAACACAACAGTCCACTCTCACCACTTGTTAAGCACCAACCGTCTCACGAAAAAAAACGCAAGGAAGCTGTAACAGCGCGGAAACCGGACACCGTGCCCGAAAGCGACGGCGCCGGCGGCCCCAAGAGCCAAATGCGCTCGCAGAGACGCGCTATCAACACCGGCTCGAGACTGACTAACTAGAAACAGACGCTAAGCTTTCCCGACAGACGCGCTTTAACGCGCCAAAAGTGACCAATCACAGTGCAACAAGCCTGGCATGACGACGATGAAGCAAGCTGCAAGAATATCGAAGAATGCGATAGAACGAATGCCTCTCCGTCGCACTCGCAGGGCCTCGTTTTAAATTGAAATAAACAGGATGAAGCAGACGGCAGCTGCAAGGGAAACGACTAGAGATTAGCGCGGTACGCCAAACTTTCAAATGAAGCCAAAAGCCAGGTGCAAGTTTGAATTTTTGTTTGATGCTAAAAGCTAAAGAATTATATGATAAAATAAGACCGGAACGGACCCAATATACAGGCGAAATCGTAAACTTTGTACTGACACTGTTCGAAATGGTTACTTAGCTATAGGGATTACAGAAAAATAAAATGGCCTGACAGATTAAAAATAAATTTGGTGTCAAAAATAATTCTCAAATCTTTTATATTAATAAATGGCTTCCAATTCTTTATAGAATTTTGAGCCACTCTTCTTTTGGGGCTCTCATAATCCCTTTATTGGGGTAGATTAGTCCCCATATCTTCTATCCTTTGTCGTCTTCAACTTCATATTTGTCTGTGTATTCTTGTTTACAAGCTCTCCATTTCTTTCTGTTTACTGCTATTCTTCTTCAGTCCTGTATCTCCATCCTCTTCAAGTATTCTGTCATCTCATCCCACCCATCTCATTTTTGGCCTTCTTCTGTTTCTCGGTTCTGTGGGTCTCCATTTACTTATTATCCTTATCGCTCTATCTTCATAAATCTTTAATATTATCCCTCCTAATTAGATCACTACCTTTAATACTGTAAACAAAATGCAGAGAAAAGTAACTTTGAGTGTATGATGTACAGAAACACTGCAACATTTAGAGCTAAATGTTTATTTCCGATCAATGAACAACGTTTAAACCTTCTTGCAGTTTTAATTAATTGTGAAAAGAAGTATCGGGCTTATAAACTTTTACATTATTGCAAAAATTTTACATTCCCGGTGCTTTATGTATTCGGACAAACCATTAATTAAAATCAAAACAAGAAGTGGGCCTAAATTAGATCCTTGCGGCATTCCCGAAGTAGCATAGTATTTTACCGACGAGCAACCATTGTATACAACGTATTGCTGAAAATTTTTAAACGAAGCCGAAGGCTGAGTTTCATAACATGTTTCGTGCACTTTTAGCACGAGTTTGCACACTATTTTTTCTACGGCCTTTAATTTACTGTTATTAATCCATAAGTGTCGATTTAACAAAGGTTTGGATTTATGACAGTTATAATTTATGTCACAGTAAAGAGATGGCCTTGACGCGCAGGTGACTGTTTAAGTTAGTTATCAAAGTTAATTATAAATGTACACATTTTACTTTATTCATTACATAATGCTTTAATTATTTAAAAAAACACTACCTCTAACGAAAGAAGTAACTAGAATAACTTTACAACCTCACTTCCAGTTCGAAACTCTAAATTCAACACCAGCTGTTTACTTTATAACACATGTGCTAAAAGTAAACAGCTGATTTCACTTTTAACACGCTGAATTATAAAACGTAATTTTTAGTGAAAAAAGCTAGCGCTAAAATGTCTACGTTTAGTAGTGATCGTAGAAAAATAAAATTTATTTCTCCCAAACATACCTTCACCCGAATATCCTTAAGTATTCAAAGTTTCATAATTGGCAATTCTCGTGCTTTGAATATTGCTTTTTACTGCTATCAGGACACTACCACTTCTGGATTTACTACATTTACATGGGTAAAGAGTTCATTATCATTTATCAGTATCATAAGAGTAGAGTTCTGCTTCAGTCAAAATTATATCGCATTCCAAAAGAGTTGCAAGTAAATTAAGTTTAAATGTATTACATTTCGTTACTAATAGCGCATTTAAATAAGGAGGCGATTATTAATGATCGATTATTATGTATCCTATACTGGAAAAAAGGTTTGCAATTGGTGGGCGATAAGGACTCGATATATATAGAGTCCAGGTCTTTGGTAGTTCCATTCTTCGTTGCCCATCCGACTGCGGAATTTCAGCATCATACTTAGAGGGTCTTCAGGTCAGCATTGATGTACTTGTAACCTATGGCAGGCATCTATTGTATTCTTTTCAATATTGAAATTCATTGCACAACCACCAGCAGGTTAATATATTTTTATCCCAAACTTCAGGGATTCCGTGAATTACAAGTTATTTAATCAATTCGTGGCTTAGCATCCATCCATCACCTTTCAATTCTTCTAACTGATCATTAAAAAATCTATGATTTGTTCTTGTACTAGTTGCCTGGTGCTAATGAAGATTCGTCTTCCGCATGCTTGAGAATCTCTTTCTTCATATTAAAAACGTGTGCTTGTGGTCAATCAGCTTTTCGAACTTTTGGAAGAATAGTGCATTTTTCATGAATTCTGCCTGTCAGAAACATTTGTTGATGACGAACTCGACTCCACCACTCACCTAAACAACTACAAATTTAACGGCTCTCAAAACTCTTCCATATGTTAACACTGTTCTGTAAGGAAACAACGAATCTTAGGTGAAAACTATACAAAAGTTTTCGATTTCTACACTTAACGAAACATCCTATATGTAATAGACTTGTCTGTCCGTCCGTCCGTCCGTCCGGGACGCTGTTTCAGCAGCCAAACCGTAAGAGATAGAGAAAAAAGTTATGAAAGTTATATGTTTGGAATGGTCATGTCAGCTCAGGAACCGAATCTCAGTCACGTGACACTTCCGGTTTTCGAGAAATCACAAAAAAGACCGTTTTTCAAATAGAACGCGTATTAAATAAAAATGTTTCAGCAGCCAAACGGAGCTGCGACCCTCTGCGCCTTAAAACGTCGATCGGTTAGGAAACCACTTTGACACCTTCCAGGTCTGGGTACAGTTTTTATTTAATACGCGTTCTATTTGAAAAACGGTCTTTTTTGTTTTTTTAAATGAGACATTTGTCTCACTGGACTGCTAGTTCTGTATAATAAACTAAAACACTGTTGGAGTCTGTTATTTGAATCAAACACAATTCGTTGAAAATCCTTAACCACACATATTTAACAACCGCTAAATATGTATTTCGACCGCTTAGCTGTCATGTTCGGTAGCCTTAAAGAGAGAGACTCAACGGACAAAGTTGGCCGAAGAGATGTTCTTCACCAAATCACCAGTGAAAGTCAGCACTCCCGTACATTCTAACGCTATTTATACTATTTGACCCGGAAGGCGTGTCCTATGCCACCAATCAGGTGTCAACTTCGATAGAGCGTAAAGATTAGAGTGGGGGATGGGACCTCTGTCTTTGTTCAAAATTTTTTATCTTGACTCTTAAAAATGGCCAAACTTTAAGAATTTACCTGCTTTGTGGAAGTTAACACCTTTACAATTTTATCATAGTACTAGAATTACGACGTATTTGTCCAATATATTTAGAATTACAATGGGAACATTTAATTTCGTAAATTCCAGATTTCCCTAGTCTCAAGTTTGTCTTTTGGATTTCCCAATCAATTTCGAATATTGTCGTTTGAACTGTAAACAACTTTATAGCGTGAATCTTGTTAAATTTTCTTTAGCCTCTTTGTAGCCGGGTGAAAATTCTATGAACAGCATAAAGGAACAGCAATGGGAAACACCCTTTCTTCTTTCGTTGCCAAACTCATTTTAAGAATAATTCCCAGTATTTTCCAAGGATTTGATTCAGGTATGTGGACACATTTTTGCTGTTTATGATTTATCTAAATGTAGTATTGATAATTTCTTAAATCAGTTAAATTCGAAATTTCCTAGCATAAAATTCACATATGAAATCGAAAACAAAGGACAACTACCATTTCTGGATACTTTAGTAATAAGAGATAACTATAAGTTGGATGTTTATAGAAAATGAACCAATGTAAACAGATTATTTTAGCGGATTCAAATCATTGTTATCAACACAAAATGGCTGCTTTAAATTTTTTAGTGCATAGACTGCTAACCTTTCCTTTAAACAAAGATCAGTATAACACCGAACTTCAGATCATCAAAAACATCGCTGTGTACAACCAATTCTTCTAACCATTTTTTAGAATAAAGGTAATACAATTTTGAACAAAGATAGAGATCCCATTCCCCACTCTGATCTTTATGATCTGTTGAAGTTGATACCTGATTGGTTGCATAGAACATGTCCTCTGGGTCAGATAGTATATAGCATTAGAATGTGCTGGAGTGCTGACTTTCACTGGTGAACAGAATTGCCTGGAGGCTGAACAGGTTTCTGTTACTTGTGCTGGTTCCGTCCCTTTAATTCTGAGGCACACCATTGAGACTGCAAGCTGTGTTTTAAGGCAAAGTAGTCAGGCCACTCAGAGGGACGTATAATTTGGTAACTAGCCTGAAGTGCAGTCTCACACTTCAAAAATTTTAGGCTTGGAAGGGTAGCACCTCGATGTTAATGAATCAAACACTTAATGCTGATTGTTTTTATTATAAAATCTTGGTCTATACCGGGTGTCCGTTCTCAAAGTCGAACATAGGCGATTAACGTTGTATTGAACGTTTTTGCAGATTCCTGCTCGCCAATTCAACTTACAGGGAACGTAATAGTATCAATGGAAAGATAAAATTATTCCGCATCAAATGATACCAATAATAATATTCAATTTTCGATTTTTATTTTAAAATACTAATTTAAAACTTGGGAATTTTTAAATATGCCATGCCTTGTTTTTCAAGTTCGATAGCATTTGTCAAAACAAATGGTAATTAGTTGGCGTAAATCAGGTATTTTCTGTCAACGTCTGTTAAAATTATCTACAAGACAATGAATTATTTCAATGAAGAACGAGTGAATGCACTAATGTTAATTGCATATGTTCGACTTTGAGAATGGACACCCGGTATATACATATATACATTCCGCTTAGTTCTAAAAATTGCATTATTTCAAAGTGCAAAGTGTTTACTTTTACTATTACTATTAAGCAAGGCGACCATGCGTTAATTTTTGCAATTCTGCCTACATACAGTTGTGACATATTGAACTTTCATGAACTAATGCATGTGCTGCTAGTTTGCATTTTTAAACATATTGAACTTTTATGAATTGCAGTGCTAGTTTGTATTTCTTAAATTTTGAAATGAAATTTCAATCTGTTTAATTTGAGATTAAACAACTGGTGATTGGGTGACTTAGTCGGGTTAGTCTCTCTCTGTAAGGCTATTGAAGATGGCAACTTGGCGGTCAAGGTGCATATTTACAAGTTGTTAAATATTTGTGTAGTTAGGGGTTTTCAACGAATTGTGTCATTCTGTATAATAACAATTTTAATCTGAATAATGTTTACTGGACTACGTTTATAGATTCAGTAGAAGCCCTTTTTACAGAACATTGCTCTTGGTAAGCCGGTTGTACGCAGCTCAATTTTATGTGAAATTATTGAAATTTTTGAATCTCTCCAAGTCCTTTCATTTGTAACATGTAATATTTGTTTTTGGGCAATCAATGCTATCCAAGTAATTTTATTATTGAATCTGTGAAACCTAGTATAGTGTTTTGATAACCCACCAACAATTAAACTAAATTGTAGTTTTTCAACTCTAAGCTCAGATCATTAAATACTTCCTTACTGACCGATTTATGACTTCTTGCAGTAATTTCTTTGTGATCCAATATATTAAATAAAGTAGATTCACATCCCTAATAATAATATTTAATAATTTATAGTGACTTCACTTTACAAAAACATACATTACCAAACCGTGCTTTGTATCAAAGCCAACATAAATAACTCGAAATACACTACATGTAATTTAAACTTAAATTTCATTTAACAATGTGCACTCGGTTTTCTTTGTGAACAATGATAGCATCATCATATGTCCAAATATTGTTACAGCCAAACTTCTCACTTGCTGCTTATAATACTCGACCCTCTTTTTGTAAGATACTCTAATAATAATTTGTATTTGCAATTCTTCCATGCACAAGTGCAAGCTTCAGCATTTACAAATTTTTCTTAGAATTAAATATCAAAACTAGGCACGTGTGTAATTATAGAATTGAACACAATCATTTTGACTTATCAATTGAGATCGGTTAAAATTTACAATGAAATACAAATTTTAATGTTCAATGCTCATTGCTGTTATATCGCTAATTTTATCATAGATTAATGACAATTTCCTTTTGTTGCAGGTTTGAAGATACATAAATTCCTTTGGCTCACCTATCATTAAAATGAACTCTGACATTGAAACAGTTACAATGAACATCAAACAAGAAACTATGGAAGTAAAATGTTGTAGTTTTACAGGAACTGAATGGTGCATGAACATGGATAAAAAAGAAAATTTGATAAATTATACATCAAACAAGAAAGCATTGAAAACACTAATGTCATCACACATGTGACTACTCATACAGATGAAAAAACTTATAATTGCTCAGTTTGTGAATTCAAAGCAATACGAAAATATGATCTACTTACACATATGAGGTCACACACAGGGGACAAGCCTTATAGTTGCTCTGTTTGTGAATATAAAACAACACGTAGAAATCATTTAGTGGTACATGTGAGAACACATACCGGAGAAAAACCTTATGGCTGTTCTGTTTGCGAATATAAAACCACACGGAAAAGTCATTTGGTTTCACATCTGAGGACTCATACAGGAGAGAAACCTTATGGTTGCTCTATTTGTGAATACAAAGCAGTACACAAAAGTAGTTTAGTCACACATATGAGGATACATACAGGAGAAACTCCTTACAATTGCTCTGTTTGTGAATACAGAACTGCAGATAAAAGTAATTTAGTTACACATATGAGATCACATACAGGTGAAAGGCCTTTTAGTTGCTCTCTTTGTGAATACAAAGCAACTGCAAAAAGTAGTTTAATTACACATATGAGGACCCATACAGGAGAAAAACCATTTATCTGTATTGTTTGTGATTTTAAAACAACACGGAGAGATAATTTAGTTAAACATATGAGGACACATACAGGAGAGAAACCTTACTGTTGCTCTGCCTGCGAATACAGAACAGCAGATAGAAGTAGTTTAGTTATACATATGAGGTCACATGCAGGAGAAAAGCCTTATAGTTGCTCTGTGTGTGAATACAAGACAGCTGTAAAAAGTAGTTTAGTTGCACATATGAGGACTCATACAGGAGAAAAACCACATATTTGCTGTGTGTGTGATTTCAAAACGATACACAAAAAACATTTAATTACACATGTGAGGACTCATACAGGAGAGAAACCTTACATTTGTTCTGCCTGTGAATACAGAACAGCAGATAAAAGTAGTTTAGGTAGACATATGAAGTCACATACAAGAGAAAAGCTGTATAGTTGCTCTGTTTGTGATTTCAAATAACACAGAAAAATCATTTTATTGCACATGTACGAACTCATACAGGAGAGAAACCTTACGAATGCTCGGTTTGTGAATACAAAGCTACTGTGAAGAGTTATTTAGTTAGACATATGAAGAAACATACAGGAGACACACCTTACATTTGCTCCCTCTGCCAATACAAAGCTACAAGTAAAAGTAATATGGTTACACATGTGAGGTCACATACAGGTGAAAAAACCTTACAGTTTTTCGTTTTTGAAGTTAAAGCCGCAGAAAGAAGAAATTTAGTTAAACAGGTTGCTATGAACACAATTTTAAGCCTCCGTAATTATTATTCTAATAACATTTCATGAATTTCAAATAATATCTAAAAATGTAATTTGTAATTTCATCTTTGTACAATATTGCTAGGAATGTGACAATAATTTTGTTAAAAACTGCATTGAAATCATATTAGCTTTTCAGTGAACAAATGTAATCAGAGTAGGCTTTGGATTGTCACGACAACAATAAAATCTGTAAACAAAACAATTGAGGAGAACAAGCCAAGCTTGGTGGTTGTGTTCTGTTTGGCTTCCCCAATTAAAACTAAAATTATCAATAAATAAATACCCCAATTATGATTAAAACTTGTATAATTTATTGGGAGTGTCTTGTGATTCCTGTAGAAGTTTAGCTGGTGCTTGGTAGTGCTGCTGTCCAGGTAAAACAGTGCGTCAAAGTGGGTCGATCAGTAGTTAATAGTTTCCGAAGGGTTTTGGATGAGCAGGCAGCGTAATCAAAGTCTGCCGAGCCAATGAAGGGAGGTATGTGGGACATTACAGCTATATTCGTCAGCGGAGGGGCTTCCAGCGATGGGGGACTTTCTGCAGGGTTCTTTGGTGCTTTATCATCCATGGCGGAAGCAGCAGAACAAGTCAGGAAAGTGATTGTAGAAAGCATTCTTCTTAAAATTAGGAAGTGGCTTCTATTTGATATCAACTTCCGGCAAGAGCGTCCCCTAAGTGTTTTGTTTTGTGGCGTTTATTTACTTATGCTTTTGTTGTCGCAAAGGAAACGTATAATGACGTAGAACTAAACTGTTTCTTGAAGAAAAGCGAATTTGTTTCGCACAATTTGTGAGATTGAAACGCCATATTTTCTACTTGAGTCTTATTAGTTATAATTTCCGCATAGAAACTATTTTAGTAGTTCAATGCGTATTATTCAAAGTTTTTAGTGTTAAAATTATAAAAGGACCCAAATATTGAATTTGATAGCAAATTTATTTGAATTAGTTCTTATTATTTAATAATACTTGCTAGGATGTAGAGACCCGACCCATGAAATAAGAGCCATTTCCTTTATTTCATTAGACTGTTACGGGCTACAATGACATTTACGACAACGCATCAGCTCATAATGGTGTTTACGAAAAGCCACAATAAAGCTAGACGACTAGCGCGTACAATATCACAAAATCGGGAATGTAACTCACATAAGACCGCTGCCCAGCCCATAACAAGAGATGCCGGCTAATCTACAGTGGAGCGAGGGGTGGTCCAACACGAGATAATACAAGGGCAACGGCCTAATGAACGGTAAACAGATCTAAATTGATTAAACGCCACCACAATTCCATCACGATAAACGAGAATGCACAGGTAAAATTACTGAGGAACAGGAAGCAAATGAATCCACCTTTTGACTTTAAACTTGGCAGTAATCTGGACAGTGAGCCGGTTCAGCTTCCTCGGACCTACCTTTTTAAAATCCACTTGATTAACTGGCCAAACTCTTACGTCTTACAACTGTAAAATATAAACACACAAATCGCATGCACCATAACAAAGAAAACCACAGTTAAATTAACATGACTTGTATTGACCAAAATATTTGAAAACGTAGAAAAAAAAATCACAAGTAAATATGAAATATATATACGAGGGCGATTCAAATTTGACCTGCATTTTTTTCTGGTCGATACAAACTACAAATTAATGTTATATATACATCATTTTTCTAAGTAGCAACCCCCCTTTAAAATACACTTGTTTCATCGTTCCGGTAGCTTCTGTATTCCCGTCGAAACAAAATCTTTTAGTTGACGACATAGCCAATTTTGCACCGCATCCTTCACCTCCTCATTAGAGGAAAAGCGCTTGCCTCCCAAGAATTTTTTAAGTGGGCCAAAGAGATGATAGTCACTTGAGGCCAAGTCCGGACTATATGGCGGGCGAGGCAGCACTTCCCAGTCCAATTTAACGTGACAAAAAGTCATCGCTTTCATACTCGTAGCGAAGCCGGAGTTCTCTGCAAACCTGTAGTTGTTTCTGCTGTTGTTCCGCGGGAAATTGTTTTGGAACCCACCTGACGCTAACTTTACTAAATTTAAGCTTGTCGTGAACAATAGTGTGAACACTACCAACACTGGTGTTTACAATTTCATTCACAGATATTCACATACTGCTCCGGATCAACTTTTTGAATGTTCCCAAGATTCACAGCAGACGCTTGACGGGTAGCATGCAGCAAGTTAGACACGCGTTCACGACCATCTTGAAAGGATTTACACCACTCAAAGACTGTTTTGAGTGATAAACACCTTTCTTCAAACTGTTTTTGAAATCTCTGGTGAATATCAGTCGCTTTTATACCTTCATTGAAAAGAAATTTAATAATTAGACATTGTGCAACAGCATTTGACACATTGTTGCATGGCATTCTTAATACAAATGACAGTATTGACACAATCAAGTTGTAGTTGTTTATGGTGTTAGCTAGCATGTGTTACATTTAGATTTTAGCAACTTTTGGGCGCTTGGAATTAGGCAATTCAGGGCGTCCATTTTGACCGCTTTGTGAATTTGTTAGCGTTTTGGTGGAAAATCTTCAGGCATGATGCAGTTTCCCTGTTTAGTGGCAAATGCAAACGAGCTTCCTTGACTCCTTGTGTCTGGTAGGTAACCTCTTGTTTCCTTAAATGTGTTTTGAACTGTGAAATTCTTCACAGGAGATTTTCGAGTTGCAATTTCGAATTGCGATCTTCGAAGTCCCAGCTCTCGATACGCCAAATTCTTGTGGGCCGGTGACCTGCCCGCCGGTTTTCCATGGCCGAATTGCACGTGCAAAATTGCAGAGGAATCGCTCGATGTTATGGGAACTTCCCTGAGCGAGGTTAAATAGGTCACGACCTAGTTTTCACTCTTGTAGAAGTCTTAGTTCATGCTGGAATTCACTTCCCAGGTTGCTGCTCGTTGAAGAAGCTCCCTGCTGCTTTCGAAGAGCTTTGTTACCGCATCATGATACAGTCGAATTAAGGTGCTGCAAAAATTATTATGTACCTTTTTGTGCTGCCCCTTGCCGTCGAATTCAAGAGTACAGATGAATTTCTTGGCATCGCACAACTCGTTCAAGAATGGCATAATTCAAGGGATTTATTTGGGAATTTATCTTCGTTTATAATGTTCCGTTATACATTTTATCTTCATCAGTGTTGTTATAGACTTAACCAAATTAATTTTAGTATCGTTAAGAGCTTCATTACCGCACTGAGTGCGGTAATGGTAATGGATATTACCGCACTGAGTGCGGTAATGAATATTACCGCACTCTTTTTGTAAAAAGAAATACACTGAACCAGAATTTATTGATGAAGATAAAATATTGAACAATACACGTTTGCTTATGGCACTTAACGAGACTCGTTTGATTGCCGCAAAACTCGGCTCACCGCCTCGTTTTTGGCAATCAGACTCGTGTCGTTAAGATGCTCATAATCAAACTTGTATCGTTAATATCTATAATTGTAGCGTCGAGACATCGACTGCAACACTGTTGCTCGTAAATTTAATTTAACTGTTTAGTGGTAGAAATTTGATGTTTCTTAACCAACTTTAACTTATTTTGAAGTATCCAAGTGATGCGGCCAGTTTATTTGTAATTTAATCATTTAAATTTTATGGGTTATTGTAAACTAGATTTGGCTTTATGGAAGGATCCATTCTTGCTTATTTGACACGGTCAACTGTGTATAAACATTTAAATTTTTATGGTTCTTATTGTGACTTAAACGTAGTTAATACTGTCACACGTTCGGCTCAATAACAAGCCTATTGGCTACTGGAAGCGCCGCTTTTAAATAGATCTGTCAGATCCCCAGGTATAGAACGCGCTTAACAAAAAAGCAGCGAATGCGATTGTTCAAGTAATGATCCAACATTCGCAACTTATTCTTTAACTGATCTGCACTAAGGATAAATATATCAATATCGTCAGGTAAATCATTGATGACATTACTTATTCTATTTAATACATTATGAGATTCATAAATAGAATGGTATTTTTGTACATACAATAGCTCGTTATTTCTAGTATTATATACAGGTACACGTACCCCAATCTTATCTAGTAATTCGCTACAATCAATTTGAAAAGTTAATATTTTACAACCAAATATTATATCAGTGCGTTTTCTTCTATATTCGAGTGATTCCATGCCTAGCATGTCTAATCTGTCAATGTAAGATATTACATGATAATTTATTTTCAGTTTAAATAACAAGTAGTGTTACAGTTTCAAATGCTCAGATCGACATTGATCGAGAGCACTGTCAAAAATCGGGTAAAAACTACAGGGTTCGCCGGCTTTACTAAAAAGAACACAGATCTTAATGTGTTGGAGCAGATTTCGTTGCTCCGATTCCTCGCACTTAGCTCAGTCGGGAAGGCGTGGTTCGAGAGTACAAAGAAAAACCGGCGGCACTTACCCTAAAGCTTGCTTAAAAAAAATTGCCTAAGGACGCCACTCGTTTTGATAAATTAACAACCCTCGTGACCCAAAACGAGAAATATCACAGGGCTCTACTGAAGATGTGCTGGGTTAGCTGCACGCTGCGAAGCGTCGTCCACTAAGTTCCCTCCAAGTCGGGCGGTAAGCACCAGGTGGCCTTAATGACTTACCGTATGACCACCTCCCTAAAGGGGCTCAAAAGAATTTACTCAAGCCAAAACTGTAAGGCTTTTCCAATAAAAGCACGTGTTCTAGCTTCACATTTGATTACACTTGGCTTTTCGCCACATTAGGATTGAAGATCCACAGATTTCAGGTTTAAGTCAATTAAACAAACTAAGTGTGACTGTATTATTATTTAATGGATGAAAATCGACACACACAGGGCCACAAGTTGGCCATAAGAAGGTAACATACACCCTAACTGAAAATTGTCGGGGCTCCCAAGCAAAAGTTAACTTAATGACGAAGTACAATACACAAGTTATTTGACGAAATTAAATTCGCAGGCGCAAAGTCCTACAGCATGCGAGGCACAATAAACATACAATTCGGTAGCACTTCCGCGACACATTAAATCAGGAAGCAAGACAAAGATACATTGGTAGATCCTACCTTTTATAGCTAGAACACCTACTGCGTTGACGATGACCGATGGCTGGACCGGATCCTGGAGAGGCTTAGTGGCCGCTTGCAGCAATACGGCTCCCCAAAGGGTTGTTGAAGGGCTTTGCCAAAAGCCAAGCGGTGACTGCAGAAGGTCGAGGACTGCAGAAGACGGCGTCCACAAAGACCAAGGTTACGTCCCGCAGCGAACGTAGAACAGGGTTGCCCAAAGGGGTTGAGCGAAGGCAGTGGCCAGCGGCCCGAAAGAGTGTTGAATTAATTCGAGGTGAAAACGGTAGTTCCCGGGAACGCAGAAAATACTTTGGGTTCGGCACGACGTGGTAGAATTTGCAAAAGCAGATATTTCCCACTCACTATGAGAAAATTACGTAGGCTTCATAAGGCGTCTTGGAGTGGATGTGCAACAGGATGCAAAGTAACTTTCCCCCGGCTCTGGGGGTCGAAGTAAACGAAATCCAAAACGCCCGCCCAAACCGGCGTCCGCCTAACCCACACACGTCCCGCGGGAACTTTATCACTTAACGAGCTATCTGCTTCGAAGCCTGCAGCAGAACTCACTTAAGAATTTAATTAACACGCGAAGAACCCAACCCCCTTTCCCCGCTATCATGCAATCATCCTTTTCTTACCGCTGTTAAAGGAAATCCTTCCTCTCAAGAAAATATTAATGCGTAAGCGTTGAACAAGCGAAAGGGCCTTGGAACATTCGAGAAAGAATTTGTTGTTGTTGCAGCAAGTCCCAGGGTATTGAATTACTACAGAAAATTCCCCGAGGGCCGGGTTGAATTATCGCTAAGCAGGAATAGCCTTCGAAACCTAATTTCTTTGTTGCCTGAAACAAAGAGGGTTATTCAAAATTTGTTGGATGCATATAAGTTCCATGAATTTCTGGCTACAGGCGCCCGCGCGCCGGGATAAATAAAGCAATTAGCACACGCCGCAGAAGTGCTTTCAAAGAAAATTTCCATTGGTTGCGTGCATGTTAGAGTTTGGCCCAAATAAATTCGGTTACAGATTTCAGGTGCAGGGCCGGCTTTGCGAAAATTAAATCGGCCATGCTTTAGATAAAAAAAAACAATATCACAGTAGTTAACGAATTTCCGCTGGACTCTTTCCAGTCGATCGATATTGCATTGGTAGTATGGGGACCACACTACACTACAATAGTCCAGGATACTGCGAACTAAGGAGTTGAATAGTACAATTAAACTATAAACGTCAGGTATATTGGAAGTTTGTCGCTTGATAAAGCCGCTCATCATGAATGCTTTCTTAATTATATAGTTTAAATGACTAATAAAAGACAAATCCTAATGACTCCCAGGTCTGTGAGTTCTGAGACTCGATGGAGAGGTTGACGATGTAAAATGTAGTTATAAGTTATGTTCGCCTGTTTTCTAGTGAATGTTATTTTTTACATTTGTCGATGTTAAGCTGCATTAAATTATTGGTGCACCATACGTCTAGACAAGTTAAATCATGCTGAATTTTCCAACAATCGCTTTGATCTCGAACTTGCATGAACAATTTCAAATCGTCAGCAAAAAGTAAGGATCTAGTATAAGAAAAACATTTTGATATGTCATCAATCAACAAAAGGAACAAAACTGGTCCCAAATGGGATCCCTGCGGTACTCCTGATAATACTGGGAAAGGATTAGAGAAGAAAGAATTCACTTTAACAATTTGCGTTCTTTGACTTACGAGTAAATAGCTACGCAACCATGACCATAGCGTACCGCCAATACCATATAGTTTCACTTTTTCAAGAAGTATTCGGTGATCGACTCTATCGAACGCCTTGCTAAAATCTGTGTATTTAGAATCTACGTGATGACCCTCACTGAAGAAAGAAATTATGAAGCTAATATAATCAACAAGATTTGTACATGTAGATCTTCCACGCAGGAAAACATGTAGATGAGGATTTATTGCGTTTTTCATAGATACACTCAACACATATGTTACAAGTGATTCGAATATTTTTGCGATACTAGATAACCCAGATATAGGACGATAATAATTACAAACATTGTTTCGATCGCCAGATTTAAAAACATGGAGTTATACAAGCTTTTTTCCAGCAATCAGGAAATGTTCCTGATGATAAGGCCATATTATAAATGATAGATAAGGGTAATGCTAACGTGGGACTGCAATATTTCAGAAATAAGGGCGGAATTTTGTCGGGTCCCGGACCTTTTTCGGCATCAAGAGATGATAATTTATGGAAAACACTGTCTGTAGAAAAAAGAAGATTATTTAGATTTACATTATAGTTTGAATATAGATCAATGTTTACTAGGAAGCTTTTGTTACTATTATCTACATAAATAGATTTAAAGTAACATGCAAAGAAGTTTGCGATTTCCACACCATCAGAAGACGTTTTATCATTGCAATGTATCATATTAGGAATTCCAGGTGATTGCTTCTTGCTATTAACGTAAGACCAGAACGATTTAATGTGTCCGCTATTTAGACCAGATTGTATACGTGAAATGAATTTAGCATAATCATTATTAATGGAGACTTTCGAACTGAATCGAAACTGCTTGTAGGTATCTCGATTTGTAGAATTTTCACAACGTTTAAAATTATTATAGGCCAGGGATGAGCAACCCGCGGCCCGCCAAGCTTTCTCGTGTGGTCCTTTAAAGATTAAATTCTTTGAAGCGCCGCACTTTTAAAAATGTTTACAGTGTCCCGCAGCCTCATTGTACCCTGGGCGTGATAACTTAATTTTTGGAAATGATGCCGACATCGCACTGATACCATAATTTCCAAAAATTAAGCATCGGCATTTTTTTGACGCTGCGCATATGTGACGCAAACGCTGCATCGGCAAGCGGGTTAAAGTCAAAGCTCAAAGGGCATTTCAACTCCTTCAGAAGCCCGAAAATATGCCTAGCATTTACAAAAAGTAATTTCGGAATTTGAATCGTCATTTAAAATATTTAGATCAGAAAAAAACGTTCTTAGTTTTAACATATTTTCTCCGCCATTTAATATAGAAGTGGAAACAGTTCCGGATGAGTTACAAATGAAATTAATAGATTTACAAAACTACACGAATTTAAAAAATAAATTTCAAAATGTTGACATACATAATTTCTATCAAAATTACATGAATTTAGAAAACTTCCCACGATTAGGCGCACATGCAAAGCAACTAATGACTCTTTTTGGGAGCATCTATGTTTGCGAACAATTATTTTCCGCAATGAAAATAATTAGAAGCGATCACCGATGGAGATTAAATGATGTACGGTTAGAAAGCTGAGTGCGAGTTGTTGTGTCGTCTACATCTGCAAATATATACCAACTGATGGCAAAGAAGCAATGTCAAATTTCTCATTAAATAATCTTTTCCACATATATCTTTCGCCGTTTTTTTATAGTATTTCTATTAATGAGTGTTTTATTTATGTAATTTTTTATACTAGGTTTATTTTGTTAATAAAGAGATAATTCAATGTTCGTATTATCATAAGTTTCTTACATACATTTCTAAACGTGTAGCTGGCCCGTTGTAAAAAAAGGTTGCTCATCCTTGTTATAGGCCCTTTTGCTTTTTAATAATTTTTTTGTGTTCGAAGAAAACCAGACAGGATATTTACTATTTTTACATAGGTATTTAGGAACATATAGTTCAATACCATTGTTTATTACAGCGTAAAACGAGTTAACAATTAAATTTACGTCATTACTTATAAGACTAAACCAATCGATACTTGAAAAGTAATCATTTAGTGCTTCATAATTCCCTTGTCGTAATTCCAGTGGTCAGCTATGGCTAACGTTTCATTGTTCTGGAGAACAAAACTGGCGCACAGCGGAGGGTGATGTGTGTCGCATTTAACTAGACTACAGTTACTAGCACTGACGTTTACAATTTCTTATTCGAGAAAAGCAAATCTAACAAAACATTATTAGGATTTCGTAAGGAATTGAATCGTTTTAAACCCAGAAATGAGTAATTATCCGAAATTATCTCCGCTTCTTGGTTCACAATACCTTCCATAGTCATAAAACCGTCGTTGGTCTTCCTCCATTGAATCCTGGGAAGGTTGTAATCACGGACTAGGAAGATTTCAGCACTTGGGAATTTTTCCATGATCCGTTCCGTTGATCTGCAATGATCCCGGTAGACTTTTACGTTTGAACTAGGTAGAACGTAGATACAACCAAACACGAAAGACCTGTTGCCATTAAGTACAGATGACCATATTTCTTCCAAATTATTTATACCGCTATATTTGCGAGGACGGAAAATCCGACCGAGCAGCTATTAAAACTCCACTCCCACAAGATTTAGCACTATTTCGATCCAGCCTGTATACATTATAACTATTTGAGAATAACTCACAGCTATTTATATCACTATTTAAACTCGTTTCCGTCAATATTATTAGTTGTAGTTACAGTTTAAGCAATTTATAAAGAATTCGGGCACTTTGGTTCGCAGACCACGATAATCAATTTGCATTTTAAAATTTTTAGAACTGGTTAATCGTTTTTTGGCGGAATTTTATCGACTATTTGCGGAACACCACGAATATTTTATCAGTGTTACCTTGGTTACGTAGTTCGGTGAGTCTTACTTCCAATTTTTTATAGAGATTTTGCTGCATCACAGTTTCCTCAGATGCCAAAATTATTTCTTGTAATGTTTTAGAACTGTTATTAGTTCCTGCTTGGATTTTAAAGTTATTTTTAGCGGGCGTTTTTTTGCTGCATTATATTTCCCAATTCGTGTAACTTTACCTAATGGAAGTCAAGTCAATAGTACAGTATTAGTAGCAGAACCGATTATTTCAGATGAGTTGTAATGTTGTGGTTTTATTGGTTTTATTGTTATGTAACTTTTCAAATGTTGCATCTTTTGGTTAATAGTAAAATTCCAATAATAGGTACAAAAAAATAATAATAAATCAAATTACAACCTACATGACTTCACAGAATACGCGCCTGCTTTCTTCATCGACTAAGAATATCGCTTGATGGCACTGAGGTTTGTAAGAATGATAACCATGCTTCTTCAGAACTTTATGCACTAACCGTGTCGCTACGTTACACTCTTGAGCAATTCATCTTATGCTGGTTGTTTGACCAGCTTTTATCAACCCCAAAACTCTTTCTTCCAGCTCATCCTTGGTTCTTCTATTCCGTTTGTCAGTAATGTTAATGTCTGGATTGAATATTTGTTCAAACTGCAATATTAAAACTACCTTTTGAATCACCTGCTGCTATACTTTCTGTAGTTTCAATTTTTTTCACAAACTTGTAAATTGCTGATACAGATGGAATAGGTCGATTATTAAATTTAACCGAGAATAAATCACGAACTGTGCGTAAACTGACGCCACTATAAAATGTTTTGATAATAAATACCCCCACTTCATTAGAATATTCAACATTATTATTTATGGTCCTCAACACCGAAAGGTAAAGAGGCTATAGATAATGAATGAATGAATTATTTATAGTAATTAGTTAGATTCGTGAATTGACAACTGACAGAAAATAATATTTATTTTGGCATAAACAAGTTTGATCATTGTTGGTTTGTTTTTTGTGAATAAAATGCAAAATATTTATTACAGCTTTTAAGCTATTTCTATCTTAAACAAGCACCAAATTCAAGTAAAGTAGTATCAAATTAAGCGCATTTTTTTTCTCTTTTAGTTGGATACCACTATATATCCTATCAATTCAAGCGGCAAGCAGGAATCTGCATATATACGATGTCCCATGCTATTTTCCTATGTTCGCACCTTAAGTGAAACTCTCGATATTGTGCTGCCTTCGTTATGAAAGGGTTGCGCTATACGCCCAATCTTGTAATAATGTTATAATTAATTATTGAGTGCTGCAGATGATCTCTTTCCAGCATTGTCTATAACCTCTGCAACCCTTGCGTTATTTTGCAGGCCTTTTCCTGTTAATTTTTTGACTTGGTCAACCCAGCGTTTATGAGATCTGCCTCTGCTGCAGCCTGCAGATGCCTTCAACTTACCCTTGAACGATAATTTTCTCCATGTTATCATCATGTCGTCTGCCGATGAGCCGAAAGTATTGCAATCTGCGGCGTTTTATTATGATGAACAGTTGTGTCTTCAGTTTTAATTCTTCGACGATCGAATTGTTAGTACGCTTAGCAGTTCATGGAATTCCAAGCATTCGACGGCAGCACCTCATTTCAAAACAGGCCACGGCTCGGCTCCATATAAAGTAATGGGGAAGATCAACAGTTCTGACAAGTTTTATTTTTGTTGATTAGGTAACATTACGGTGCTTCCATACATTCTGGAGCTTTGTCATAGCAGTTTTAGCTATGGGTAGCTATTCTTCAACTGATCTCATCTTCAGTACCATCCTTTGTTATTAGAGTTCTTTTCGATCAATAATCACGACACTTGTTTTTTTGGCGGTTCAAGTGCAGTTTGCAAGGATGGCTTTCTATTTTAACTCTGTGTTACAATAAAGAAGCTGACCTGCGATTAATTAGATAAAATAATCAGTGGTAGTAAAAATCGCAGATTAACCTCCTTAAAGTACGTACTACACGTAAGCTCTAAAAATTTTCACTTACCGCGCAGGCCGAACTAGCTCAAATTCTGCGATATGGTCGTGGGTTCAAACAACCAGCTGTGTACCCTGCAAAGTCTTAAAAAAAATATGAGCGTCAGAAATCAGATGATTTCGAATAATATAATTAACTACAAGTAATCAGAATTTATTAAAGGCATAGTAAATTGGTAATCACCAAATGTAATCTATGTAATTCATAAAATATTTGAAAATGTTTGCTACACTATACAGCCAAAGCTAATTGAAGGTGGCCACACGCATTACCACAAAAAAACCTTTTTTGGGTCGTTGAATTACTTGAAATTGCAAAATAAATCTAGAGATATGCATATCGCTGTCATTCATAAAAACCTTCCTTTCTAGGTTACTGAGAGAAAAAAACGTGGGTGCTCCTTTTACAAGAAAGTATAAAGTACACAGAACAATTCAATAGTTTTAAATGCTATCTCTAATTAAATTTACTAAGTGAATGAACTATTATGTTAGTACTAAATTTAGCATCCGGTATCACTAGCACAAGGTTAACTTGGTGGGTACATAACCCGTCCTTGATTGGCGTTGTAATAAAAAAACGAACCAACTGACTTTCTAGGCCCCCACAAGTTCAGGGTGTAAACGCTAGTCGGGAGCTGCTATCACTGGTAACCCGCATACAGCAAGGAATCAACCTTACGCAACATGGGTGCTGAAGCGATGCAGAAAACAGCAGGCGTTCGTTTCGAATTAGGACAGGAAACCGGACTCCAAGTCCAGAATCATCCGGTGAAAATTGCCAATCCCAAGTGCAATTTTTGAATTCCAGGTGAAAATAATTCCTGGTAAAAACTGAATAAATTTATCAGCTGTGAAACAAAATGCTTGTAAAAATTGGTTGAGCGCACGTACTTTTGACTTAATTAAAAATCAAACCTCGACCGCGCGAAACGCGTCGGCTGAGGCCAGAAGACAAGAGACGGGCCTAAAACGTTCGCTTCAAAATGTAAGTTCGCATTCCTACGGTCAGCGATAACAGATATAGCGGGTCAAAAGTGCACCGTGCTAACGATAGGAACTTGTGGCGTCTGCATTTGAATCTGGCGGGCTACTCCCTCTCAGAAAGGTGACGATAGCGCAGGATCGCCTTGAGCAACCAGCGGGATTAGCATTTCCTCGTTCTCGCTTCTCGTCTCTCGGCAAGTGCGGTGTAACGTGAGTACGGCTTGACTTAAGAACTTTATCCATAGCCATCCGTTAATTGTTATGCGTTAGTTAGCAATAAATCTATAAAACCGAATCGTTGAGTTTGATTCAAGCACCTGGTGCCCATATTGGTGACCCGCGACGCGAGTTTTAAGGCAATTTCAGTGAAAACCGATTTCGAGGCAGCGTGCCACGTGCAATTAAAACGTTTACGAACATTCGCTTTAGCTTGTTTTCACATTCGTGTGAAAGTAACAGTGGTGCCAGTGGTGCAACAAAATGTCGCAAGAAAACCAAAGCCAAACCGCTGAAAACGAGGCAAAAGTTGACGAGGTCCGCCAGGTAAAGCTCCCGCCATTTTGGCAAGCCAACCCGACACTTTGGTTCGCCCAAGTCGAAGCGCAGTTCTACAGATATAAGGTAAGGACAGATACAACTAAATATTACACGGTAGTGAGTACGCTTGATTCGTCAGTACTTCAACAAGTAACAGACATTCTAACGACACCGCCCGCGAGTGACAAGTACGAAACATTAAAAATGCGGCTTATTGAACGATTTACAGACTCCCAAGATAGGCAACTTAAACGTGTGTTAACGGAACTTGAATTAGGTGACAAAACGCCCTCGCAATTACTTAGGGAAATGAAAACTCTCGCCAGTTCGCAAATTCGAGACGACGCGACGCATTGAAAACATTGTGGCTGCAAAGACTGCCGTCCCCCGTGCAAATCGTGTTAGCAGCAAGTGAAGGGGTCGCGCTGGACAAATTGGGCGCCATCGCGGATAAAATAGCGGAAGTGAACGGTGACTGTCTCGGTACAATTTCCGCCGTTGCTCGGGCTTCGCAAGTGGCGCCCCCTAACAACGCCGCTACGAACATCGATGCAGTGCGCAGCTCCGATCATGACATCACAATACCAACCGATCATGCCTCCGATGCGCCAGAACCAAGTTGCCGAGCTAACGAAAATGGTAGCGGACATGGCACGCGATCGCCCCCCCCCCCCCACAGCACAACCGCTCCAGGAGTCGCTCTCGCAGCAGGCAGTACTGCTATTACCATCACAGATTCGGTGCTGCAGCTCGGAAGTGCCGCGCCCCCTGTACTTTCACCACAGCCCAGCAGCAGCAGGGAAACGACGAGAGCCGTCGCGCGTAGAAGCGGTCAACGACGCCGACGGCCCCACGAACATCAACAGCCGCCTTTTCCTATTTGATAAGCAGCTCGGGATTCGTTTCCTAATCGACACAGGTGCAGAAGTATCGGTAATTTCACCAACTCCCACGGAGAGACGCAATGAACCAGCGGACCTCAAACTGTACGCTGCGAACGGCACAACAATAAGCATGTACGGTTCAAAAATTTTAAACATAAATATGAGCCTACGGCGAGCGTTTCAGTGGCGTTTCCACATTGCGGATACATCACGAGCCATCATAGGTGCGGATTTCCTACGATGTTTTGGACTACTAGTCGACTTACGCAATGCAAAATTACTCGACACGACGACAAATTTGGCAGTGATGGGTACAGTTTCGATAAACCACAAATCCACCGCCATATCAACCATAAATAGAAATGACAAAATACACGGCCTACTCGCTCGTTTCCGCAGTATCACAGACCTGGTACCCGCCATCACGTACAGAAAGCATCCTATTGTACATCGGATCGTTACCAAGGGACAACCAGTGGCAAACCGTCCGCGACGCCTGACTCCGGAAAAGCTCAAGCGCGTGAAGGACGAATTCCAGTACATGCTTACCCAGGGTATATGTCGTCCTTCGAGTAGCCCTTGGGCCAGCCCACTACATGTGGTACCCAAAAAATCCGGCGAGTTACGAATTTGTGGTGATTACCGAAGGCTCAACTCCATTACAATACCGGACCGATACCCTATTGCCCACATCCAGGATTTTTCATATCCACTTTCCGACACTTCAGTGTTTTTGAAAATAGACTTAGTGCGCGCATACCACCAAATTCCGGTGATAGAAGAAGACATTCCGAAAACGGCAGTAACGACACCTTTCGGACTTTTCGAGTTCCCTGTAATGTGTTTCGGTTTGTGCAACGCAGCCCAAACTTTCCAACGATTCATGAATACAGTGCTCTCGGGACTAGAATGTTGTTACTGTTATATCGATGACATCCTCGTGGCGTCGCGTGACGAAACTGAACACTTGAAACACTTAAGTGCGGTTTTTCAGCGGCTCCAGGACTACGGCGTGTCAATTAATCTAAATACATGTGTTTTCGCGGTACCGGAAATAGACTATCTTGGATATCATATATCCAAAGACGGTACTAAACCACTGGACTTGTTCAAACTATTTTTGAACATGAATTTAGTGAATAAAGTGAAATACAGTAAAGACAGAAGTGCACGCATTTAGCCTACAAAAGAACTGCATAAGTTGCGCCAGATAAAATATGGGTCAGGTTTCTGTGTCGCGATAACAACTAAATGTAAACGGCACACGCAACAAACGCCAGTTCCTTATATTTCAAAACAGACGTTGCAGGTTTTAATTGTGTATTATACCGCATGTCAAAGGCACAGCGCAGCAATTTTGTAACTAGTGGGTCAAGATAACAAACTTAGCGTTTAATATTACGCACATATGATTGTAATTATTTATAGTAGGAAGTAAAATATGGCATACATTTATTGTATAAAAGCTATGTGATATGTATTAGAATTTAATATACGTTCAACCACGAATGTGTATTCATTGATGGGGTTAAACACAGGCCAAGATTGTTTGTAACAAAGTAGTCAGGCCGAACTACTTCCCCCTATCTCTTAACAACAAAATAATCTCCAACTCCTGTCGAATAAAACTAAACTGGTTTTAAAAAACAAACATAAAAGGTGCTAAGTTCCAATTAATTTTGGGACACATCTTTTGCATTGGTCCTTTGAGCCAACAACTCCCCGATCACGAAGAAGTCGGAATTTGGAGAAGACATTGGTCCTACAAGCCAACTACTCCCCGGACAAGAGGAAACTGGATTTTTTGGGTAAAAATCCTCAAGCCAACCAATTGAAGGCTGAAAAGAAGTTAGTGCAACAATCAAGAGTCTTGGGTACGCGGAACAGATTCGAAGCTCTGGGCAAGTAAGCAACTGGACCGGATCTGCCATATCCGTTGGAAAATTTGGAGGACTCACAACAAGATTGGTATGTACTCTTCTGTGTAAAGATTAGGGAGAAGTTCAAATTGAGCCGTCGCTAAGGAGAAAACGTCCTACGACTCAATCAAAGGAATTCCGCCAAAGGAAAAGGCGAGAATTAGTGATAGCAGCATAAGTCCTGCTAGTAACTTCCAAGGGCTTCCGCCGTGCAGCGAGAAGAATCTTCAGCGGCAATCGATCCGCTAAGAACTTGGAAAATACGTAAAGTGGTAAGATACTACTTATTAAGCCAGTTTTAGTACCAAAGCCATTAAAAAGGCCGCATCGACATGGAGTCAATTATAAAGGAGCAGAAGCAGCTGGCGGACAAAATGTGCCAACTGTTCACAAATATGAAGAAGGATTCCGGAAGCAGAAAGAATCAGATGTACCTAGCCAAGAAAGAGGATGAATTAGAAGAATTGTGGAAGGCATTCGAGAGCGGTGATATGGAACTACGGAAGCGACTTCCAGCGGATCATGAATACATAAAAAAGGATTTCTACAGCCAGGTGAAAGAAAGATTTCAAATAACTACAGATTACATACATGAATGGCAGGAGAAGCTAAATCCACCGAGTGAGGAGAGTAACGGTTTAGAAACCGAAAGAAAGGAAAACCCCATCGAACAAGCAGGCAGACTCAAGAAGCAAGAAATTGAAATGCAGTTATTTAGCGAGGTACTTGACGATGCAATATTAGCATTGGAACAAGTACAGACAAAAATGTTCTGGGAGTATAAAACCAACAAGATTTCGGACCAGTGGGAGAATATTACGAGAATGCATAAGGAAATCCTCCGATGTGAGCAAGAATTTGCGGAGGATTACTTCACGGATGGTGTTTACAACCAGATGCGAGAGCGTTATAACCAGGTAATAGCTCAAATATTTAACAAAATAAGTAGCATTCCGAGAAGTGAACAACCACGAGCACGAGAAGAACTGGCCATCCCATTGCCCAAAATCACGATGCCGATGTTCGAAGGAAATTATGAAAATTGGACCACGTTCCACGACATTTTTGGGCGACTCATCCACAACAATGGCACATTAGGCAATGCAGAGAAGATGCAGTACCTCAAAACTTACCTCAGAGGCGAGGCAAGTAACTTAATAAAACATCTCGACGCAGACTATGATATCGCATGGGACCTACTAAAAAGCAGGTATAATAACAAAAGAATTTTGTTTTCCAAATGTTTAGACAACATATTAGAGCTGCCCAATTTAAACTATGAATCAGCAGCTAGTCTGAAACAGCTGCATGATACAACAATGGAGAGTTTACGTGCCATATCCAACATGGGCGTAAATGCAGATGCATGGGGACCAATAATAGCACATCTGCTGGTCAAGAAGCTGGACAAGGAAACAAAGAGGATATATGAACAGTCGCGGACTAATCCTCGAGAAATCCAGGATCTGGCAGATATGTTGAAGTTTTTGGAAAAAACATTCCAATCACTTGAGGCAAGTCAAGAGTCCAAAAAGAAGCTGGAAGTCGCAAAGCCAATAAAATCGGAGTAATCAAGACAACCGTGGCCGGTAAGAAGTTACCAAACAAGCGTCAGTAAAACTCCGGTAAGAAAACCACGACAGGAGCCAAATAGGAAATCCCAAGTGGCCGCCACCACCAACGGACAAAGCGTGGAGGAAGTAAGCAGCCTAGTTAGCAGAAAGGTCAAGCTTCCCAAACAGAAGGAAGTCCTGCTAGCAACGGCATTTTTGAAAATAAAAACAGCTGGAGGTTATTACGAACTGTTGAGAGCATTGGTCGATCCAGGGTCACAGGCATCATTTATAACCGAAGAAGCAGCTCAATTGTTGGCATTACCGAGAGTAAGAATCCAAGCTGACATATCTGGACTAGGAAAAAGCAAAGCTGGAAAATCCAGAGGAGAAATTGAAGTGGAAATGAAATCACGATTCTCCAGTAATTTCCGAATTTTTGGGAAATTGCTTATATTGGCAAATTTAACAGGAACATTGCCAAGAAATAAAATAATTGAGAAGGAAAAAGACGCATGGGAACATTGCCTGCTAGCCGATCCTACCTACGACATGCCAGGTCCAGTAGATATCCTGATAGGAGCAGACCTATACAAGAATATACTCCTAGGAGTTAAGAAGACGGAGCAAGGGATGATGGCACAAAAGACGGAATTTGGATGGATCGTATCTGGGGCAGGAGAAGCAGCAGAACAACCCAATAGGAGAGTGGTCAGCATGATGTCTAACGTCAAAGAAGAGCACCACCTCAACAATTTTTGGGAGGCGGAAGAGCTCCTGATGGAGAAATCTATCTCACAGGAGAGACGTGAAGTGGACAATTGGACAATTGGAAGCAACCCATCGGAGGACGCAAGATGGGACATGTGTGGTGAACATACCGTTCACAAAGGATCCAAGTCGAGTAGCAGAACCACGGAGGGCAGTCGCCAGGAACCTGCAGTTGGGGAAAGAATTCAACCCTGACAAGAACTTGGAGTCCAGACACAACAACTTCATGAAGAAGTATCCTTTACCAGGACACATGAAGAAGAAGGGCTAAAGTGGTGGTCCTAGGAGAGGACGTTACATTCCTCACCCAGCTGTCATAAAGGAAGACAGCAAAACGATCAAACCAAGGGTAGTCAACAAACCCGCATCCAAAGCATCCACTGGGAGAAGTCCGAACCAGACGATGCATACAGGGTCAAGACTACAACGGAAGCAGGCTGACATCCGTCCACAATGGAGGAAGTACAAGGACAAGTATCCCGAGGTCAGCCGAGCAATCAATCCGAGAAGCATCACACCACAGAGGCGTGATACCATTTCGATGGCAACAAGATGTCCACGACCTACCCAATACAAGCTGGGGACACCTATTAATTACAACAGGGTCCGTCAGCAACATAACTACACTCCTTGTCATTTGCTTATGGTGCGAAATAAGCAATTTTATGGAGAAGCGCATGCAAGGGCAAGCAACGCCAGCAGAAACCCGACACCCGCAAGGACGAACTCGAGCTCAAACCGCTGCACTCAACGTCGGAGGCGACGCCCGCCAGTCACGAACCATGCCGTGGACCGAACGTCTGGTATGGAAACACAACTGCCGGATCAAGGTACAACAGAAGCAAAAACCCAAGACAACTTCAGTTTGGAACCCTTATACGCAACGCCTCACGCCAAGGGAAATGTCCATGAAGCAGCCCCTGCAACCACACCAAACCCGATTGCTAACAAGTGACCCGCCCAGAATGTTCAAACTATTTTTGAACATGAATTTAGTGAATAAAGTGAAATAGAGTAAAGACAGAAGTGCACGCATTTAGCCTACAAAAGAACTGCATAAGTTGCGCCAGATAAAATATGGGTCAGGTTTCTGTGTTGCGATAACAACTAAATGTAAACGGCACACGCAATAAACGCCAGTTCCTTATATTTCAAAACAGACGTTGCAGGTTTTAATTGTGTATTATACCGCATGTCAAAGGCACAGCGCAGCAATTTTGTAACTAGTGGGTCAAGATAACAAACTTAGCGTTTAATATTACGCACATATGATTGTAATTATTTATAGTAGGAAGTAAAATATGGCATACATTTATTGTATAAAAGCTATGTGATATGTATTAGAATTTAATATACGTTCAACCACGAATGTGTATTCATTGATGGGGTTAAACACAGGCCAAGATTGTTTGTAACGAGGTAGTCAGGCCTAACTACTTCCCTCTATCTCTTAACAACAAAATAATCTCCAACTCCTGTCGAATAAAACTAAACTGGTTTTAAAAACAAACATAAAAGGTGCTAAGTTCCAATTAATTTTGGGACACATCTTTTACAGGACTCAAAGGTAGAAGCGGTCAAAACCTTTCCCAAGCCCAAAAAGGTCAAACAACTACGACGCTTCTTGAGGATGCTTAACTTCTATCGTCGCTTTTTGAGAAGTTCTGCGCATTCCCAGGCCCTTCTTAATGAATACTTAAAACACAGCGGCAAATCCGATAATCGACTTATCGCGTGGACTCCGCAAGCAAGCGCTGCTTTCGAACAGTGCAAGACTGATCTAGTGAATGCAGCCCTATTAGCCCATCCGCCCCTTCGTGTAACCGCGGATGCGTCGGACGTTGCTGTCGGCGCTGTTCTATAACAATTCCAAAATGAAACGTGGAGACCCCTCGGTTTTTTCTCAAAAAAGGTTGAACGCGGCTCAGCGGAATTACAGTGTATACGACCGCGAACTATTTGCACTGTACTCGAGCATCAAACACTTTTCGTATATAGGTTGTCCGAAATCCGTTTTGAATATAGGAAATTAATGAGTGTGACAAGGAAAACAGAAACAAAATGAGTAGCAGGACAAAGACAGAACGAAATCATGGCTAGCTAAATATGTATACCAAAATTAAATCAATGAAACAAACAAACGCTTCTGTCAAATATTTTAGCTGTTGTTAAGAGTATAAAATGCGGTTGAAATATACTATTGTTTACTATTCACATAATTATCTTAATTATTTAAACCTCACTTTATACTCTTGATGACAGATAAAATATTTGACAGAAGTGTTTTTGTTTCATTAACTTAATTTTAGTTTAAATATTTAGCTAGCCATGATTACGTTATATCTTTGTCCTGCTACTCATTTTGTTTATGTCTTCCTTGTCGCGCTCATTAATTTCCTATGTTCAAAACGGATTTTGGACCATCTGTATGCTGGAAGGCAGGCCGTTGATCCTTCGCACGGATCATAAACCATTAATATTTGCATTCCGGCAAAAACCAGAAAAAGCGTCTCCAAGGCAGTTACGTCGACTTGATTATATCGGGCAATTTTCAACTGACATACGTCACATCTCTGGTTCACAAAATGTCGTCGCCGACGCCTTTTCGCGCATCGAACCCATTTATTTGGCTCCAGATACACAGGAATTTGCGCAACACCAAAAAAACGACGAGGAACTGCAGGCATTACTTCAGCATCCTCAGTCCACATCGTTACAGCTAAGACTATGTCAATGTCCCAACGCGAGTAACTCGATTTATTGTTATGTGTCCACGGAAAAGATCCGACCATTTGTCCCCAACATACTCAGGCGCAGAATGTTTGATAATTTTCATGCTTTATCGCATTCTGGCGCAAAGGCAACTGGTCGTGCTCTCCGTCAAAAGTATGTCTGGCCTTCAATCAACAAGGATGTCGCGAAATGGACGCGCACACGCATTCCGTGCCAACGAGCAAAAATAGCGAGGCACACAAAGACCCCACCGAAAACGTTCCCGGTGCCAGAAAACCGATTCGAGCATGTCCATCTAGACCTAGTTGGCCCCCTACCGCCGTCACAGTGATACCGCTATCTTCTGACCTGCATAGATCGCTTCACCAGGTGGCCGGAAGCCATCCCGATAGCTGACATAACAGCAGAGACCGTGGCAGCAAATTTCTATGCCCAGTGGATTGCTCGTTTCGGCTGTCCACGAGTGATCACCACCGATCAAGGTCGACAGTTCGAAGCATCTCTGTTAGCTGCATTAACTGCACTCATGGGAACCACGAGGACTAGGACAACAGCCTACAGACCACAAACTAATGGCATTCTCGAACGCTGGCATAGATGCCTGAAGAACGCCATTAAGGCTCACGAAACAGAGCGCTGGGCAGATGTGCTTCCTATCATACTTTTAGGCCTACGCAACGCATTTAAAGAGGACCTGAAAGCTTCCCCAGCAGAAATAGTGTACGGAACCACACTACGAATTCCTGGAGAATTTTTTACCAATGGAGACGACGCAGTGGACCCAGGGACCTTCGTGGAACGCCTCCGGACCTACATGAGGAGTCTTCGCCCAGTTCCAACCAGCTCCCACGCTGCGGCCCCCACATTCGTTCATCAAGCCCTTACGACCTGTAGTCACGTATTCTTCAGGGACGATACAGTAAAACCACCGCTCCAACCATCGTACAGTGGGCCGCACCAAGTGGTCTCCCGGGACAACAAAATATTTCATATCCTACTCAAGGGAAAAGAAGTAGTCGTCTCAGCTGACAGGTTGAAACCCGCTTTCACGACACCGACAAGCAGCTCCCCTACGACACCGACGATCGCTGGACCAGCTACAAGAGCAGAAAGGTCAATAAAACAACCAGTGCGCTTTCGTGACTAAACATCACTGGGAAGGGGGTACTGTGGCGTCTGCATTTGAATTTGGCGCGCTACTCCCTCTCAGCAAGGTGACGATAGCGCAGGATCGCCTTGAGCAACCAGCGGGATTAGCATTTCCTCGCTCTCGCTTCTCGTCTCTCGGCAAGTGCGGTGTAACGTGAGTGCGGCTTGACTTAAGAACTTTATCCATAGCCATCCGTTAATTGTTATGCGTTAGTTAGCAATAAATCTATAAAACCGAATCGTTGAGTTTGATTCAAGCACCTGGTGCCCATAAACTCAATACAGGTACAAAATGCGCTGGTTAGAAAAATTTAACAATTAGAAATGCAAAATATACAGGTTAGGCCTGAAATAATTTGGTAAATGGCGAAACAATTAAGCGGAGCCAAAAAATTGTTTCATCTGTTCAAAAGTTCTGCTATTTGGTTTTCGTTTTTGGCGATAATAGTAGTTTTGTCGTCGTAGCGGAGGTTAATATTTAATTTCCTTCCAATGGTGACCCCGCCCTTCGATCTTTCAAGTACGCGTCGCATGATGTATTCGCCGTAGATGTTAATTCGCATAGTTATTGGTTCCTTCAGTCAGGTTTTCTAGGGTTATTTCGTTCTGCTGTGGTGGTGCAACATTTTTTATCGGCCCCCACTTTCAATTTATCGGTTTCCTTTTGTTTCAATTGCAGGACTTCTGGTCGGAGCTTGTAAAAACAAACCTTCGACATTTTTTGGATCCTCGTGTCTCGCCCCTTATAAGAGATTTGTAATTAGATGGTTGCTGTATCTCTGTTATTTTTACCAATCCTTACCGTTGGTTAGTTACATGAAATATAGGAAAACCACCATCTGGTGGATCGATACAGAAATGGAGTTGTTCTAGTAAGTTCAGTCGTGAAGCATATATAGGCATTTTTTCCTTATGCATATTTTTATCCCAATTAAGACGGCTTTTTCATAAGTCAGTCCCTCCTTATTACTTCACCTGGGATTTACACCTGAAAACCTTTCTTTGCATTTGGGTTTTACGGATTTACGGGATTTCCATGTTTGGATTATGAGTATGGATTTCTAGATAGCAGTTTCTAGCTTTGATTTAAGGCTGTAGGAGCCACAGAAATTATTCGGCTAAAGATCGATTTATATATCTACCTTCTATAGATGAACAGCGTATTGATGGTGGACAGTCGTCAGTTTTGACATTATTAACAGAATTATGACAAAAAAATAATTTATCTCTTCAACTAAAAAAATAGGTTAATTTGTGATTTTGTCGTTATTTGTTACTATTTTGAAAATCTGTTTAAATACACATAAACTTTATAATGGGATGCAGGACATAAAACAATATAATTTTTTTTTCTTTAACGTGTAATTAATTTTTTAAAATGGGACTAGCAACTTTTATTCTTAATAATAAATATTCCCATTTTAAAAAATTAATTACACGTTAACGAAAAAATAGAAAAATAATTCTATTGCTTTATGTCCTGCACCCCATTATAAAGTGTGTATTTAAAAAGATTTTCAAAATAGTAACAAATAACGACAAAATCACAAATTAACCTATTTTTTTTAGTTGAAGAGATAAATTATTTTTTTGTCATAATTCTGTTAATAATGTCAAAACTGACGACTATAGAAGGTAGATATATAAATCGATCTTTAGCCGAATAATTTCTGTGACTCCTACAGCCTTAAGAGCCGGTTGCAGAAAGCAATGTTAAGTCTGGTGTTAGCTAACGTCGCGTTAAAGTGAACAAAATCGCATCAAATTTTGTTTACTAATGTATTAGTTACCATAAGCATTTGAGATTTGATTCATTTTTGTTCACTTTGACGTCGCGTTAGCTAACACCAGACTTAACATTGCTTTCTGCAACCGGCCCTAAGTCTCTTTTTGGACTTCATTTTTGTAGAATGTTGGATTCAGCAGATGGACTATAACGTTGCTTTAATTTAAATAAATATTTTGCCGCAATTCAAATTGTCTAGCGTGAAGAAGTTTATGAGCTTACAATTTTTTAATTTTCGTATTTGTCAGATATACCACTTATTGTTGTATTGTTGAATTAGTGATTTATATATTCCTACGTACCCTGCATTTTTTTATTTGTGCGTTAAGCTTATATATAAAAGCCACATAAAGGCAGCTCCAGTGACCGACCAATGATTACAATTTCCATGTAGAAAGACTGACAATTTTGAAGAGTATTTAGTCAATTTGTTTCTAATAACTAAAGAAAGATAACTGACAACAGGCCTTCAGATAATTAAGAAGACAGTTACGGAAGAGTTTGATAGTGCATATTATAATGGATCCTACTTGTGTTTCCTTTAGGCGTAGCGGGCAAAACATGAACATTTATAAAAAAATGGGCAGAGTAATAAAAGACAGAGGATATTTAACTACATGTATTAAAAAGATTAAGAGCATAAGGTAATTCATTACAAAAATTAGTTTGTCAAAAATATGTTGGCGCAAAACGAGCTACATAAGTCGTGAAAGGTATCCGCTCTTGTTTAAATACATTCAGGATTCCCCCAAACTGAGATACATACTGCAAGACATAAAGCGGATTAGTAATAATAGCTTGTAGTGAGCATAATTTTTTCTAATTACATAGGGTAAATCAACGGATATTCATATTCATAACGAGCTACATAAGTCCTGAAAGGTATCCGCTCTTGTTTAAATACATTCAGGATTCCCCCAAACTGAGATACATCTGCAAGACATAAAGCGGATTAGTAATAATAGCTTGTAGTGAGCATAATTTTTTCTAATTACATAGGGTAAATCAACGGATATTCATATTTTGCAGTAATATGAAATTATGCAATTTAAGAAGCGGTTTCTCTTCCTACCAATTAGCACTGTTACACACACATAATTTGGATCTAATAAGATTAATTAAAGTTGTTAATATTCCATCTTTAATGCGAGCATGTTTCCTGTTGAGAGTAAATTTTGCAAATAGTAATTCTGTTAATTCTGAGGTATTCTTCGTGATTACACATTTTGTGTAATCATCTATCTTGCTTTCAAAGAATGTGCTTCAGAATCTGTTACGATTTTTGCAATTCCGCGGTTCTCAAGAGACTCGTTGCTACTTCGTGCAAGATTGAAAACATTTCATACGAAACTTGAGCTTGCTGTTTGTTCACTTCATGGATATGTAACTTATCGCATCCTGGTGCTTGCAATTTTTATTTCAACTTGAGTTAACATTTAGAATTATTCTAAATTCAATGCATTGTTAAATTATACGCATTTTGCGAATGCGATTTGTTACATTACTGCGAAATGTATGAGTAGAATTAGTAATTTGTGTGAACAAGTTAATTTGTAATTTCGATCATTAATGAGTTTCATCTTAAGCAATTGACTTTATTTATTATAGTGAACATAATACAGCATTGTGAACAACTTTTTTGATAAAACAGATTTTCCAAGAAGTGAGAGAAAATGTGCTTTAACTGAATGGAAAATGTTCTTGTGTATCGCCAAGGCCTCGATGATTTGAAAACAATGAAAATATACTTAAAATTAGTTCTAAGCTAAGCAGGGCTTAATCTCCAAATGTGAAATGGAAATTCAAAAGTTTTTCCTTAATTATACCTCTTGTTGCATCAATCCGTGGCTACACTGTTTGTACGTAACCTACACTTCTGTGTTACTTTGAATACACAAATGGGGAAACTGAAAGCTTTTCTTATACATGAGTCCTCATATTGTAACGCTAGCTTCCGTATGAATTTGGTTAAGCATATATTAAATAATATATTCAAATTTATACGTCGCCGACCTCAGCGTTATCACCAATCACGGCGTGTCAATGTCCCAGAAGATAAGCCAGCGTGGGCCGGCGTTCCACCAGAGATAACGGGAGGCACACAAAGGCAAGCCGCGCGCCGTTCCTCCCCCACCTATGAACATGCAAAGCCGTATAAAAGCAGTTGCAGAGCTCATTTAGACAGATTCTTCATAGAGATTTTTCCAGATTCCGATTCCAGTTCCCGAACCCGAAGCTTGAGTTTGGCTCAGGTTTACTCGTCCCCTTCCTGTTTTCCCGTCCTGTCCGAAGAAATTCTTACTTATTCTTCTGCAGCGAATTCCCGATTCCCTTTCGATATTCGCTAGAAGACCAGACCTGGAGTTCGCTAGAAGTGGAAGCCTTCGTTAGAAGACCCCCTCGCTTACTCAAAACTTTCCTGTTAATAAACCTGGAATTCGCTAGAAGTGGAAGCCTTAGTCAGAAGACCCACCTCGCGTACTTAAAACTTTCCTGTAAATAAACCTGAAGCTCGCTAGAAGTGGAAGCCTTCGTCAGAAGACCCACCTCGTCAACTCAAATTATTCCCTTATAAATAATCCCGGCGTTAATTAGACTTAGCAGTCCCCTGAACTCAAGCCCGTTCTAAGCCGCCTCGAGGCTAATTTTGCTCGCCCCGCAGGCGATTGTCGAAACATTCGAGTTTCAGCTCGAATTCTTTCAATTCAAATCACTTAAAGCTCGCACTCGAATTGTGAATTTGTGCAAGCAGGCAAACTATTACTAATTATTCAGATTACAGTTAGCTACGTACTTGGCATGTTCACGGAGAAAATAACATCTCCAAGGCATGAAAACTCCCACGGCTAGTGAGGCTATCCTGTAGCGAGGGAACCCGGATTTCCCGCAGTCCGAGGACCGACGATCGCGCTAAAAACGCACTCCCGTTTCATCGGCCGTCGAGGCCTCCCGGTGAAAATCGTAGCAGTCCAATTAGGGTAAGAAATACAGTAATTAACCTAATTTCTTCACGTGTTTATAGACGTCAAAATAGCACGATAGCGAAATTGATAGACGACCTTCCAAAACGCCGGCGCAACGCGAGCTCCCGTAGATTTACGAGGAAGCATCCGATCGACCCCAAAGATCTCCTGCCAGGCGAAAACATCCGCTACCCGCCTGTGTATCACCGGTTGCGGTTCCTTCAGGGAGACAAAACGGCAGTTCACGAGCAATGATCTATTTTATTGTAATATACAATTTAAGTTCACAAATTTCCACTAATTGCTAAATGTAACTATAGCTAAAACGGAATAAATTGTTTAAATGTATTTCTATGGTGTTTTGTGTGTTAATCTATCATATATCTGAGCGAACCATCTCCGACTTTTGAGTTATCCGAGGTAATAGAGTTTAATACCCTTATAAGAAGAGGCTAGTGTTACAATATGTCTAACCGAACTACTTTTTTGTGTTGCTTTGTATTTACAAATAGAGCAAGTATAAAATGTTTATTCTGTATCCACATAAGTGTATCTAAACTACATTTCTTTGATGTTCTGTATTGAGAGGTAGAGCAACTGCAAGGTTTTCTTCTGTATAAGTACTCATATGTGTAACTAAACTACTTTATTCTCCTGCTTTGTATACACAAGCAGAACTATAGGGCTTATCTCCTGTGTGTGACCTTAAATGTGTAACTAAATGATTTTTCTGTGAATGTTTTGAAATCACAGAACAAATATAAGGCTTTTCTCTTGTATGAGTCCTCATATGTGTAACTAAACTACTGTTATCTACTGTTTTATATTCACAAATTGAACAGCTGTAAGGTTTTTCTCCTGTGTGTGCCCTCACATGTATCACTAAATGACTACTCCGTGTCGTTTTGAAACCACAAATAGAACACGTATAAGGCTTTTCTCCTGTGTGCGACCTCATATGTGTAACTAAATGGCTTTCGTGTGCAGTTTTGAAATCACAAACAACGCAAATATAAGGCTTTTCTCCGGTGTGTGTCCTCATATGTGTAATTAAATCACTTTTGCGTGCTGTTTTGTATCCACACACCGAGCAACTATAAGGCTTTTCCCCTGTGTGTGACCTCATATGTGTAACTAAATGACTTTTGTGTGACGTTTTTAAATCACAAACAATGCAAATATAAGGCTTTTCTCCTGTGTGTGACCTCATATGTGTAACTAAATAACTTTTGCGTGTTGTTTTGTATCCACACACAGAGCAACTGAAAGGCTTTTCTCCTGTGTGCGACCTCATATGTGTAACTAAATGATTTTTCTGTGTTGTTTGGAAATCACAAACAGAACAATGATAAGGTTTTTCTCCTGTATGAGACCTCATATGTCTAACTAAACTATCTTTACGTGTTGTTTTGTATACACACACAGAGCAATTATAAGATTTTTCTTCTTTATGAGTCTTTATATGTGTAGCTAAATTAGTACTGTCAATGTTTTCTTGTTTGATACGTAACTTATTAACATTTTCATTTTTCTGCATGTTCTGCGATATGCACGATGTAGTTTCTGCAGAACTAGTAGTTTGCTGTTTGATGTTAGTTACAATTGTTTCGACATCAGAGTTCATTTCAAAGATAGGTGGGCTGAAGGAGATATCTTCATACCTACAACAAAAGGAGGTTGTCATCAGCAATATGACAGTATTGAACATTAAATAGATATTGAAATATTGATTTCAATGTTAATTTTAACAACTTTCATATTGGGTTAGTGTGTTGTAGAAACAACATTCTAGTTATAAAATATAGACCTCAAATGAAAAACAAATCAGTTAGCCTGGATGGTTGAGTTCCTTCTTATAATTAGACTATTCTGATTTTTAATTCTAAGAAAATGTCCTTACTGCTGCAGTTTGAATTTGTGCATGGAAAAACTACACACTGTGAGTTTACTTTATATAACGGGTGATCACTAAGTATAGTTACTAATTTATGTATGAAGTCATTTAAAAAGCAAACGTCAAGATTGACATTTAAGTATAAACATAGTTGCATTCATAAATTAGAAGCTATGCCATAGCCGCCCAAGACTGAAAGACTTTTTGATCACCCGTTAGTATTAAAATCGAATGTGTTTATTTTAGAAGTGAATATTGTAGAATAATTACAAACCATTACAGAACAAATCCAATTTTTACAAAACATTTTTAAATAAATGAAATGTTTTAAAAACTTCTTAATCTTTCTTAGTATGTATCGTCTAAGCAACGTCGAGGTGTTGTTTTACTGCATCCCTTGGCCACATCTCTTCTACAGTTTCCTTTCTTGCGCTGCTCTTCTTGCCACTGTATTCTATTATTCTTATGGTTTTTGCTACTTCATCGGTTCATCGTTTCTTTGGTCTCTCTCTTTAGAGCTTTCCCAACACTCTTCCTACGAATACTATCCGCGGCATCCTTTCTTCACCCATTCCCCACACATGTCCCAACCAATTTAGTCTTGCTCCCTCCATCTTGCTCAAGAATGTGGGTACTGTAAGAGGGCAATGGTATGTGTATAAAATACTGCGCCCTTACACTAATATTTGAAAAATATAACATAATTTGGAATACATTTTTAATGACTTCTTGACATTTGTATAAATAATGTACTGCAATGAGCACATTGTTCTTGTTTGAGCACTAATCAGGATCGAAGGTACAACGTTTGTAGCCTTCTCAGTTTTTCGCTATCTGGAAAACCGCTGATCGCCAGCTCGCCTTGGAATTTGTGGACTGTATGATTGTAGGTTTCACTGAATTATACACACGTTGAAAAGCTAAGGTAGTAATTTATTGCCATAAATTAACACGAACAGTTTAACATTTACAAAGAATTAGCTTTCGTAGAGCGGACCTGTTTGCATGCTGCCACGTTGACAGATGAAACGTAAGTGTTTTTGGAATCGGATGCCGGCGAGGCAGTCTACTGCGCACAGTACGAATTCAGAATGTAAGAGAGGCGGCAAAAGTTTATAAAGTCCTTAACATACCGCCCGCCTTGGAAAGGGTAACCTTTCAAATAAAACAGTACAGAGTTGACATGTAAAAGCTAGAGTAAAACATGTAACATGAACACACATATATACAAAGCCTAATAGTACATGGATCTTAATCTAGTACAAGAAAACCCGAACAATGGGGAGCCAAAAGGCTTTACGAAAACTGCGCTGAACGCTAACGCACTAGTTCACAACACTAGGTAGCGGGCACAATTTAGCGAAGGATCGCTTCACGATCCCTGACACAGTGTTCACTGACGCCACACGCGTAACGCCGTCAAGGCCAGGGTGCAGCTCGGTGACCCGGCCTAACCTCCACTTCAGAGGGGGTAGATTGTCATCCTTGATGAGGACCATGGAACCAGGCTGGAGGTCCGAAAGATGCGTGCGCCATTTGGTGCGCTGTTGGAGTTCCGAGATGTACTCCTTGCTCCATCTTTTCCACACATTCTGGTGTAGTTGTTGTATTCTCTGGTATTTAGACAGCCGAGACTCGGCTATCTCAGTTACGTTGGGATCAGGCAGTGACACCAACGGACGACCAATCAGGAAATGAGCAGGAGTCAAAGGCTGAAGGTCGTTTGGATCAGAGGACAAAGGGGACAGGGGTCGGGAGTTTAAGGTCGCTTCCACCTGTGCTAACAAAGTGCTAAATTCATCATAATTTAGACTAGCGTTACCTATAACGCGACGTATGTGATGTTTGGAGGACTTGATTCCGGCCTCCCACAATCCGCCAAAGTGGGGACTGTGCGCGGGTATAAAATGCCAAGCTACTCCGTCGTTCGCGACTGATTCGGAAATAGAAGGGTTTTGTTCCGCGAGAAAATTGCCTAATTCGATTAACTCGGAATTAGCGCCTACAAAGTTAGTGCCGTTGTCTGAGTAGACATGGAGCGGTTTGCCTCGTCGAGCCACAAACCGGCGAAAAGCCATTAAGAAGGCTTCAGTAGAAAGGTCAGCGACCAATTCAAGGTGCACTGCTTTTGTGATAAAACAAACGAATAGACAAAGGTAGGACTTGACTAGTTTAGAACCACGTCCTTTGCGATCCTTTATCATGAACGGTCCACCATAATCGATACCAGTCGTATGAAATGGGGGCGATGATTGAATACGAGAGGCTGGCAGGTCTCCCATTATGGGTTCAGTTAACTTAGGAGAAAATCTAAAACACCGTAAGCATTGATGAACCACTTGCTTGACGATATTTCTGCCAGAGGTGATCCAATATCGTTCTCTGAGATTAGCTAACAGCATTTGAGGTCCGGCATGGAGAAGCCGAAGATGTTCATGCGATACTAGGAGTTTGGCGAATGGATGTTTGCCAGAAATCACTAGAGGAAACTTCTTGTCAAAGGGTAATTGAGAGTTGTGGAGCCTACCACCAACTCTTAGCAGTCCCTCGGAATCCAGAAAGGGATTCAGGGATATCAAAGCAGAAGATTGTTTCACAGGCTTGCTCTGTGACAACAGTTTAAGTTCGTCAGGAAATGACTCGCGTTGGGAAAACCTGGCAAGTCTTACAATAGATGACTGCAGTTCATCTGTAGAAAGGGGCCCAGAAAGACGATCAGCTTTGGGGGCTCGCGCATTGTTATGAAAACGAAAGCAATAAGCTATGACTCGTTGTAAGCGAGCAAAGCTTGAATACTGATTGAACGGAAATGGTTCAACAGAGGTTACAGGAAAACTCTGAACTTCCTTTTTGAATTCTGGAAGCTCAGCACGAACATGTTTGGAAGTAGGCCAAGAGGCCTCACCTTCGATTAGCCAGGTGGGACCATGCCACCAAAGGCTCAATTCTTTCAAACCTAAAGGGGTGATTCTCCTAGTGAGAAGATCAGCAGGATTAGACGTTGTGGGAACATGCCGCCAAGTGGCATCAAAGGTGAGTTGCTGAACATCAGCAACTCTGTTGCACACAAAGGTCTTAAGAAGATTTGAACTGGTTTTCAACCATCCTAGCACTATTGTGGAATCTGTCCACAGACAGATTCTAGATATGGGCAAATCAAGTGCCTTTATGACTTGCACGGAAAGTTTGCTTAGAAGAACAGCTCCGCAGAGCTCGAGCTTCGGGATTGTCAAGGGCTTCAAAGGGGCTACCTTGGCCTTGGAACAGAGAAGGTGAACCTGTACTTCCCCTTCCTGATTCTTGGAACGTAGGTATATCGACGCACCGTAACTATTGTTAGAGGCGTCGCAGAAACCATGGAGCTCTATCTCGACCACGCTCCGACAGAGGACGTGACGAGGAATTGCTAAGTCATTGAGCATGAGAAGCTCACTGCGATAGGTTAACCATTTTTCTTGTATGGCTTTAGGAACGGGTTCATCCCAATCCAGCTTTTCCATCCAAAGCTGTTGCAAAAGAACCTTGGCACCCATGGTGCATGGACTTAGAAGACCCAACGGGTCGAATATCTGCGATATTTCACACAAGATGCTACGCTTCGTAGCCTTAATACTTGTAGAATTTGAAATATTGAACATCAGATGATCGCTTTTAAAGGACCAAATCAAACCAAGGGTGTTTGTGTGCTCATGTGCACTGAAATCAAGAACACCCGGATGCAAATCGGAATCTGGTATTCCATCGAGAACTTCTGGAGAGTTAGAAATCCACTTTCTAAGTTTGAAGCAGCCTGACTCAAGAATCTGATCCAAGTTTGAGCAGAGAGTACGCGCTTTCTCAGGAGTGTCGGCACCTGTCAGAAGGTCGTCGACGTAGAAGTCCTCCTTTATGATTCGAGAGACTTCGGGATTTGAAGCCTCACATTCGATGCCCAATTGGGTTAAACATCGAATAGCAAGAAAAGATGCTGAAGCGGTGCCATACGTAACCGTATTCAGGTCGTACGACCGAAGAGGCTCAGCTGAGGAGGGTCGCCACAAGATTCTCTGAAGGGGCCTATGGTTAGGATTCACCAGAACCTGGCGATACATCTTCTCGATATCAGCTGATATAGCGAATAAATGCTTGCGAAAGCGAACAAGAATTGAAAATAAGTCTTGCTGCACGGTTGGGCCAACCATCTGAATGCTGTTCAGAGATTGCCCTGAAGTGGTTGCTTGAGAACCATTGAAAACAACTCGGAGTTTAGTTGTCAGGCTTTCCTCTTTTAAGACTCCGTGGTGGGGTAGATAATAGGATATCTCGTTTGAATTAGGGTTTGAAACGGACATATGACCTAATTCAGAATATTCATTCATGAAACTCGAATAGCGATTGGACAAGTCAGGGTTCGCTTGTAACCGCTTCTCTAATGATAAGAATCTTTTCTGAGCGATTTGCAATGAATCACCCAATACCTCTACAGGTTCCTTGAGAGGGATAGAGACAACGAATCGACCATTCGCTTCTCGTTGCGTATTTTGCAGGAAATGTACCTCACAGGCGTTCTCTTCATTTGTGCGAACCTTTTCTTCTGGGTAATGTTCGAGTTGCCAAAACCTAGCAATGGGGTCAGAAGCATCCTCGATCGTGCCAAGATTGCACTGTACAGGGTACGCAGAAGGAGGGCCTGTAGGGCCAGAAACAATCCAACCAAAACGAGTCTTTTGGAGGATGGGAAGATTTGGGCCTAGACCAATTTGTCCAATACAAAGGAGCTGCCAGAAAATGGGCGAACCAATCAGAATGTCGATGGTGCCCGGTTGGTCGTAGGACAGATCTGATAACTTGATGTTATCAGGAACCTTGAAGCTGTTTCGCTGGACGCGAAAACTTGGGGTAACACCCGTAATCTCATCGAGAACAAGACAGGATAGGCCAATGCCGTATGAAGTGTGAGGGGCTTGCAGCTTGATATCACACCTAGCCTTGATTTGAGAAGTGGCTTTACTTAAGCCAGAAACAGTAACGTTGACTTCGCGAGTTGGAAGCTTCAACCTTTTACACAGATCTGAACGTATGAAGTTCGATTGGGAACCGGAATCCAGCAGGATTCGCACAACATGAGGCGTACCATCATCAGCGATGAGTTTAGCGGTAGCCGTAGGTAAGAGTACCTGAAAAGCATTCGAACAGAATGCCGAAATCGATTGGTTTAGTTCAACAGGGGTTTCTGCCGACATCGCAGATCCTGGTTGACTAGAAGAAGCGTTCTGAGGTTTATCCTCATGAAGAAGTGTGTTGTGCCTTGATTTGCACTTTCTACACGTATATTTGGAGCTACAAAGGCTCGCAAGGTGACCCTGAGTTAGGCAATTAAAGCATACGCGGAGCTCTTTTGCCTTTGACTTTCTGTCAAGAACAGACATCTTGACAAACTTATCGCATTTGTACAAGGAATGAGATACTTTACAAAGTGGACACGAAGGGGTACCTGACACAAATGATTTCGAATGTACCTTGGAAGACTTTTCGGGTACAAGCTTAACATTTTTTACTTCCAGAGTTTCTAGAAGATTTGCTGTATTTTGTAAGAATTCCTTGAACTCATCAAGATTAGGCAGGTCAGAACTTGACCGGTTTCTAAGGACCTCCCATTCACGAAATGTAGTGGGGTCCAGTTTTTTAGAAACTACATAAATTATAACAAAATCAAGAAGCTCGCTTTCGGTAGCTAATGATTTGATTGCTGCAAAATGCTTGAATAACATATCGCTAATCGTACGTAATTTAGTTGCAGATTCCTTACTGCAAGATTCCAGTTCAAAAATAGCCTTGAGGTGGTTATGAACCAGAATTTTTGGATCATTGTATCGATTGCACAATGCCTCCCAAGCTAGAGTATAATTACCCGCAGTAAACTCTAAACTTTTTATAATTTGGCTTGCATCACCCTGTAAACTAGCCTTTAAGTAATGCAGCTTTTGAATATTAGTTAACGTTTGATTCTCATGAATTAAACTAATAAAAATCTCACGAAACTCTAACCATTCTGAAACGTTCCCTGAATATTTGGGAATAGAAATGGCAGGGAGGCGTACAGCTTGATTATTGCAATGTGAACTGCAATTTGAATGCGTTGATCTTACACTACCGTTAGGAGATCCAGAACGATCTGGTGCAACATCAGATTGCTTGTTGTATTCATTAATCAAATATTCAGCTTGTGAGATTGCACGAAAATAAGAGTTTTCAAATTCGACTTGTTGCTGCATTTCAGATTCTACATCCTCACTGGTTTCTAAAATTTGTTCGTGAACCTCATAATATTCTGATAACACGGTGGCTATAGCATCCAATCTTTTTTGCAATTCAATAATCTGAGTACTAGGTAAAAATTGATCTTCATCATGAATTTTTTCCAAAGATTGAACATGATTTGAAAAACGCGTAAGCTTGCCTTTAATAGAGCCTCGTACTCTTACAAGCGAATCCATAATTGTTGAGATTAAAAACAATTTAACCGATCGAACTAACTTTTCGTACGCCTCTGGCGTGAATTTTGTACGCTTCTGGTACGCGGACCCAACGGGTCAACTATCTGTGATATTTCAGGCAAGATGCTACGCGCGGTATCCTTACTACTTGCAGACTCTGAAATATTCTTTAATGATAAAACCCTTTCGCACGCCTCTGGCGCGAATTTGTTTATAACGCAGACAGCGCTTGCTAGCAACGCGAGAAACTTGTAGCTTACGACGCAGAAAACGGCCTTGGTACAACGCGGGATTATTTATGAAACATGCAGGGGATATCGCTAACAAACGTAATAGCTTGGCATTTCACGCAATTAAAATGTTTATATGACTCATAAACCATTTGTTTACGCAATAATACGCAGCTGAAATTATGCACACATGCAAACACAGACGAAATAAACCAAATTTATGCATAGGAAAATCAGGCTTACATTTGATATTGGTGTGTGCCGCCTTGCCGGTTTTCTGTTCCTACTACCGTCTGGCTAGCAGCTGCAATGCCCACGTGCACGAATCTTGGCGTTGATAGCACCGTCTGCTGTCTTCCTTCCTCTCGTTACGGGCACCGCATGCGCCCTCTTCGTTCCACGCGTTGCTGCGAATTTGGACGCTGCTTCCTTGCGGCCGATTACAAACTGAATATGCTTTGTACTTGCCTATGACCAATGTTGTCGAATGCTGTCGCTGTTTTGGACCCGCAATGACCTAATGTGGTTTAATCCGGTTCTGTAGGACCAATGTTTGTGGCACATCCGGCTCGAAGGACCAATGTTTGAGCACTAATCAGGATCGAAGGTACAACGTTTGTAGCCTTCTCAGTTTTTCGCTATCTGGAAAACCGCTGATCGCCAGCTCGCCTTGGAATTTGTGGACTGTATGATTGTAGGTTTCACTGAATTATACACACGTTGAAAAGCTAAGGTAGTAATTTATTGCCATAAATTAACACGAACAGTTTAACATTTACAAAGAATTAGCTTTCGTAGAGCGGACCTGTTTGCATGCTGCCACGTTGACAGATGAAACGTAAGTGTTTTTGGAATCGGATGCCGGCGAGGCAGTCTACTGCGCACAGTACGAATTCAGAATGTAAGAGAGGCGGCAAAAGTTTATAAAGTCCTTAACAGTTCTCCTATTTCCATATTCCTTAATTGGTCTCTTCAACTCAATACAGTCCTTAGGAGCTTCGTTTCATTTGCTTCCAATTGGTTTTCTTGTTTTTGTCAGTGTCCACGATGGAATGAGGTGCCCGAACTTTACTTTATTAGCGTAGGCACGTATTGTAAACTACTGTATACTCTATTTTTTTTACTCAATACCTCCCTTTTTCTAGTAAAGGTACTGTTGAGTCTATAGTAGAGATGTAAAATTCTCGGTAATTCAGAAGAATATTCTCGAGAATGTTACCGAGGAGATTATCCAGAATATTCTTGAGTATATCTTCAAGAATTATTCTTTTGTATTCCTACCTTCAGAATGTTTAAACCTGCCAAGTTTTATATTAATTATGGGTTATGAAAATAATCCTTAAACTGTTTTGTTATAGATATTAACGATACAAGTTTGATTATGAGCATCTTAACGACACGAGTTTGATTGCCAAAAACGAGGCGGTGAGCCGAGTTTTGCGGCAATCAAACGAGTCTCGTTAACTGCCATAAGCAAAACGTGTATTGTTCAATATTTTATCTTCATCAACAAATTCTGGTTCAACGTATTTCTTTATACAAAAAGAGTGCGGTAATATTCATTACCGCACTGAGTGCGGTAATATCTATTCATTACCGCACTGAGTGCGGTAATATCCATTACCGCACTCAGTGCGGTAATGAAGCTCTTAACGATACTAAAATTAATTTGGTTAAGAGTCTATAACAACACTGATGAAGATAATAGATATTAACGATACAAGTTTGATTATGAGCATCTTAACGAAACGAGTTTGATTGCCAAAACGAGGCGGTGAGCCGAGTTTTGCGGCAATCAAACGAGTTTCGTTGTGTGCCATAAGCAAACGTGTATCGTTCAATATTTTATCTTCATCAATAAACTCTGGTTCACTGTATAAAAAGAGTGCGGTAATATTCATTACCGCACTGAGTGCGGTAATATCTGTCCATTACCGCACTGAGTGCGGTAATATCCATTACCGCACTCAGTGCGGTAATGAAGCTCTTAACGATACTAAAATTAATTTGGTTAAGACGCTATAACAACACGGATGAAGATAAATAAATTTAAAAAATTAACTTGTCCTAATATGCAACTCAAACCTTTTCTAAACTATGTAATTTAACAATTTTAACTATGTTTGTATTTATTTTCTGATGAAGCTAACAAAATTGGCGAAACTTTTAACCAAATTTGCAATTGTTAAAGAATATTTTGCGACTATGATTTTTATTATTCAAACAAAAATTATGAATAATTAATAATAATTGGTATCACCAATTTGACGACATATAATCTCCAAAATAATGCTAATTTTTGTATTATTGTTAATATACTAAGCAGTAGGTACACCAACTCACAGCTCAAGGAATGCATGAACAAAACAGACTGACTGGGATTCCCATACAATGCGATCGCAAATCAGCAGGTCAACACTCAAACACCATACAGATAGAAACACTGGGATTCCCCTGATAGACAGTTGCGCTAAGCAATTTTCTGTGCCCACCCACTCACTCACCTTGTCCTTGTAATATTTGAGAATATTGTTTTGCTTCCAATACTTTATTACAAGAGAGTTTTCTGCCTCCAAATATTCTCGAGAATCATAGCTTTGTATTCTTCCTTTGCATTCCTTTATTATTTCATCAACATTATATCAAACAGATATGGGCTAAGGGTTGCACCTTGTCTTACTCCTACTTCAGTACTGAATTCTTCTGTAGCGTAGCGGTGATGAATGGCCTGAAAACGCCTTTCGTGCAAGAGAAAGCCATACACTAAAATGTGCTAAATCAGCTAAAAAGTAAAATTCGCGATGTGACAGGCCTGGTGAAAGAGTTAATAGATCTGTAATGCAAAATGTGATTTGTGTCGTCGAGTTGAACAATCAAAACTAACTCTCTAAACATTCACGATGCAATTCCCAGCACAGCCGGGGTTATGTCGTAAATTCAGAAATATGGGCCAACAAACCCTTTATCCCAAAAAACAATAAACCAGTTGAAAAGGAAGAGTAAAGCCCGGTCGACAATACAGCCGTAAACGCTCGAAAAGGGAAAGTTCTTTTCGATCGACGATTTCAACCTCTTGTGCTACAATAGACCTGGACAATCCTATTGCACTCAATAGAATAGGGAATGTCCCTTCCATTCAGGCGCTCCATATATAAAGGAAGTAGCTTAGTTTTCAAGATCACTCATCACTTATCACTTGTAAAGGGTGTTTTTTAGAGTGATAGTACTTTAAAGTGAAATAAAACACAGAAAAATGTTTTTAATATCCATGAAATTGGCTTTATTTGAAAGATAATTTTATGGCATTTATGTTTGAATATGATTTCGGGCATGTGACCGTCGCGGCTGGCGTGTACATGACGTAATCTGGAGGTCCAATTTTCACACACTCTTCGCAGTAAATCAGGCTGTATTTCGGCAATAACGCGTCGAATGTTGGCTTCCAAGTGCTCAATTGTTTCCGGTTTATCGACTTAGACATGCGAATTACATATCCTCAAAGAAAATAATCTAACGGCGTCAAATCGCACGAAAGAGGTGGCCAGTTAACAGATCCATTTCGTGGATCCATTTTGTGAATCTTTTAGTTGGCCACCTCTTTCATGCAATTTGACGCCGTTAGATTATTTTCTTTGAGGATATGTAAAGTCGCACGTCTACGTCGATAAACCGGAAACAATTGAGCACTTGGAAGTCAACATTCGATGCGTTATTGCCGAAATACAGCCTGATTTACTGCGAAGAGTGTGTGAAAATTGGACCTCCAGATTACGTCATATACACGCCAGCCGCGACGGTCACATGCCCGAAATCATATTCAAACATAAATGCCATAAAATTATCTTTCAAATAAAGCCAATTTCATGGATATTAAAAAAAATCTGTGTTTTATTTCAATTTAAAGTTCTATCACTCTAAAAAAAACACCCTTTACTTTTACCGTGACTTAATTATCACGTTTTCGGCATATTCCGACTTGTAATCATTTTGCTGAGTCGAGGACCAAGGTCAGTTTCCAAGGTCTTTGTTTAATAATTAATTCGGTATCGAAAACTGGGCTACTTAAATTCGCATTTGTATTTTAAATTAATGTTATCGAATTTGTATGTGTTGTATTTTGTGCGTGTTCTAAAGAAATAAAAGGAATTTTATTGTTTTCCACAAACGGTTGTATTTTACTGAACTTAATTCCGCAGTAATAAACAACATAATGGTTCCGCACAAACCACAAAAGTGGTAACCCGTGGCTAAAGAAACCAAACTTCTAATGTACAACTGTCTGTTCTAAAATAATTTCTGCATCTACTATAGATGTTTAGTATCGCATTTATTACTTCCTCGTTAGCATACATCCTATTCTTGAATATTTCCCATCAACTCTGTCTAAGAACCCGGTTAAAAAAATTTAAATCATGTGTGGTTCTTCCTTTTCTACATCCACATTGTTCTTCTTCTAGCTGGTAGTCTATAGTATTTCTGAATCTTTCTACTACGATTGGTTCCCATATCTTGATTGGAATACTGAGGAGTGATCTTCTTCTTTGGTCGGCTCCACGTCCCTTTTGGGATTTGGCCTGCTTTCGCTTTCTTGATTCTTTCCATTTCCTGGAGGGAATCAGTTTCCAGTGGCTAATTTGTTGTTCTTGGTTATTTAATGTTTATAGTTGTGGGTAGGATTTTTCGTCTTTACAGATGCTTGTCCATCTCTTTCTGTTCTTAGCTTTCCTTATACTGCTTTCTATTCTAATGTTCCTCAGATCTTGCTGTACGTTCTGGCTCCATCTACTCTTCGGTCTTTCCCTTTTTCTCGTCAGGTCTGGGTTCCATTCAGTGCTGGTCCTTGGTATTCTTCTTTCGTTCATTCCTTGAATATGGCCCCACCATTGCAGTCTTTGACTCTTTATATGTTTTACGATATCTGTTCTGTTGTTAATTGTTGTCTTTAGTTTCTTATCCCTTCTTCTTCTTTTACCGATCCTAGCAAGCCCTTAATTTTTTCTCTCACAGATTCTCACTTTTTCTTCGTCAGGTTTATTTAGCGTCTATGTTTCTGCTGCATATGTTATGCTCGGTTAGATAATTGTGTGGCAGATTCTAAGCTTTGCCGGTTTAGTTAGCCCGTTGTTTGTCAGGACATGTTTATACGGGTAATGTCTTCATGCCCGTTTTTATTCTTCTCTCTAGCTCTTCTCTAATACTGTGCTCGCATGTTATTAGGGATCCTAGGTAGTTAAAGGTTGTAACTTCTTCGAATTTGTAATTATCTATTTCATAGCTCCTCTGTGTTTGGTAAGATGTTTGTTCAAATTTCATGTATTTTGTTTTTTTCACGTTTATTATCAGGCCATATTCGTTTGCTTCTTTATCTAGTTTTCGAAATTCTTCTTTTAGGTTGTGCTCCGTGCACAGTGAACGTTGTACTTAGTCCACATCTTCTGCCAACGATATCATACATTAGCAGGCGCTTGCATTCAACCGTGAACCACCTTTATTACTTATGGTTCATCTATTAATTTATATTTCTTGACATTACCTTCACAATCCTTAATTCAATCAAAACACCATCTAACTTGATTACTGAGTTTTATTAAGTTAACATATGAAAAACCAACCCCCAACATAAAAATGTTTACTTGTTGCAGCTATTATTTTTCTTGGCTTGACTTGTTAGTTATTATTAACTCTATCTTATTTCCTAGTAACTGACATAACATTTGTTTTACATTCTCTTAATGCTAGATTTAATTTTAATTTTTGTAAATGTCAACAATTTGACACTTGTTAATTTCAACACATTTTAATTATTCCTTTCAGGTCACATTTTAAATATTGCTGTCAGGTATCTTCCGCATTATTTTTTATTTAGAATTACAGTCTTTATGTGATTCACGTACAACCATCTCTTAAATCATACTCACATCCATTTAATTAGCATCACGCTTTTATGCGACTAATCTTTCCCTTTTTAAACAAATTGTATTACAGCATTAATTTTAACATGTATTAACATTATTTAGCATTACTTTTAAGGTAATTTCACAGTAAACTTCAGCTTAATTACATTATGTTTGTATAAACATACTTATCAAATGTGATACTGTCTTGTACTGATCTAAAAGCAATTAACATTAATTTCCAGTTACTAGTCTTTCAAATAAAAATCTGCCCCCAAGTTATGGGCACTCCTGTCCACCTACACCCATTTAACTTTTATATTAGCATATGATATATCATTTTATTTGACAACTTTTATTTTCTCCAGAATTAACATTTTAACAATTAAACTATAACCAATTCTGTTATTTTTATTTAATTCTTAAAAAAAATGACCAATTGAACAGAATAGCCTTTGGGTATAATACCATATCTATATTTAGTTTTGTTTTGCAAAATTCCTAACCTAATTCTCTTTCTATTCCATTTAGACCTCTCACATTCCATGTTCCAATCTTTATTTCACTTTTACTGTTAGCTATTGTGCTGGTTCTTTTATTTCTAGTAATTTCCTTCTTATTTGTTTGTATACCCAAAGTAATTTTCTGCAGCTTGTTCATCATCGGTGATATCTTCTCTGTAATAGAAGTATATTTCTCCTGAACTGTCCAGTTTTCTCATTCTAGATCCAAGTTTTGCCCACTTGAATTACTTCCTTGTAACCTACTGTAACTTTTTTCCCTTTCTGTCTTTCTATTCTGGTAAAGTTTCTAATTCTCTTCTGTTTCTTCCTCTCTTCCTATGTTAGAGCATTATCAATATGTAAAGCTTTCCCCTTTAAGTTCTTTTTTCCCATTATCTTTTGTTTGTCTCCTAATTTCAAATTTTGCCATTGTTATCGTTTTCCATCTTTTTGTTTAATTAAGTACACAGTGCTTACTGGAACTTTTACCCCCAATTCCTGCTTCACGAATTTTTTCACCTCTGCTTTTAAGTCGTCTCCCTTAAGAGTTGCACCCTTTTATTACTATATTGCTTTTATTTTCACTATTTCATATCAACTTCTTGAACTTTCCTTCTAGTATTTTTACTTCATTTTTGAGCTCTCCATTTTCTTTCGTAACTTGTCTTATTTCTTCTCTATATTCTGTTTTGACATTTATTTAAGTTTTTCTATGCCCTTGGCATCTGCATCTTTACTCCACTAATAGTTTCTATGCTTATTTTTTGAGATCCCAGTCTTCATTAAATATTGATTCACACTGCTAATTATTACTACCTCTTTTCAGTTTACACCATTGTTTTTGCCAATTAAACTACAATTATCTTTATCATTTAACTTTACAGCATTACTTGCTTTTGACAAATAATTGTTCAATTTTAAAGTAAACACTTTAATGCATACCTATCTGGCATGCAGTTATATATAATAACATCAACTAATATATTGTTGTATTTTTATAACAGCTAAGCAGTCACGGAAACGTAAATCTCTAAGAGGGACTCACAGCAAAGTCAGGTATTTTAAGTACGGCAACCTAGAGGTTTGGCTATAAAAATGTTGGACATATAAGGGTGCGTATAAAAACTGTGTAAGAGTTAGAAAATTTGTGTGAATAGTTTCCATTACAATTATTTTTAGATGCACGTGTTGCAAGAAAAACTTTGTTTATTACTAGCGTTTTTGTTTTTGCTTTTAATTATTCAAGAACTTATTTGTGTTTTTATTTTCTTAGATGAATTGTTTGAGTGCAGCACATATTAATGCTCAATCATTGACAGATGATTTGTATATTTTGTATCATCAAATTTTGCCTAATCAGTAATATGTAATTAATTTCTGTGGTGGACACCTTTTTAAAATACTAATGTACAAAACACTGTAGTAGACATTCCAGGATAAACTTTATTACAAAAACATAAGATTTCTTTAGCAGAAGAAATTAACAATGTACATTTTCAAAATACGAGAATTTATGAACAGAAACTAAAACGTTTTATCTATTTACCTCATTGTATCATGCATTTATAGACAATTTTGAAGTAACTTAGTTCTTCCTGGCCATATTATAGACATAGATGACTTTAATGTAGAATTTTTATACAATCAAATAATACAGACGTATTGCAGCATGTCTTGATGATGAAAAGTTACGGCTTTATGCAACTAATTGTTAAGCTGGCGATAATGATAACCACTTCGGCTGCTAAAAGCAGCTTATTCAAAAGCTTCTTTAATTTTGATTTATATAATTTTAAAGATTGCCTTGCCTGTATTAATTAATTGATGTTATTTAAATGAATATTAATATTCTTATGCTACAGTTATACCTCACACACCTCATATAATCTTCTGTTTTTCCAGGGGCTTGAAAACAGGCCATAATATATTGTAAGACAAGTATCGAATGGTACTTATTTCTCATGAGTATGAAAGGCCATTTAATACGAGTTGCAATAACAATATACATCAGCCAACCGCTAAGGCAATCGAATGAACAAACAATATGAAGGCAAATGAGAAATGGAAATGGAACGAGATAATAACTAATAATAATTAAGAACACGCAATCAAGAAATAGAAAATACATTAATGGAGGTAATATAAAACCAGAATCCAAATCAAGTGAAGGAGAAATTCCAGCTGAATAAAACGAAAATTATACACTCAGCAATTAAGACCAGAATTAGATTAACACTTTAATAGAGCTACAACAGAATACTCTACAATAGATCCACAAACATCTTGTTAAATCAAAACCTTTTCTAGCTTATAGAAATGATACTCCCATTATTTAATGTTGCGATTTTAAAAATTATAAAGAATATTCCATCACTGTGACCGAAATTTAGACTGCCTGTTTGCTTATAAAACAAATAAACCCCTTTCTTTCAATTTTACATGAAGTTGCAGATCTGATTTTCGGACCATCCTTTATATATGAGTATGCTAAATGCAAATGCGTTTATGCCTACCTCTGGCAATTGTCAATGCCCGAAACAAGGAATTTCAACTATTTAGATTATTGAATTTATCATATTGACGGCCATGTTGGCATAAAATTAAACATTTTAATTATTTTAATGGTATTTAGTAAGTTTTTAATGTGTGACCTGGAAACGGGAACTCTGATGGTTTACTAAATGCTCTAGTGTTACCAAATTTATCTTCTTTACTCAATCTGCGTTAGAAATTCTGGATAATCAAAGACAAATAGATTTATACTGACTTCTCAAAAGCATTTGATCGAATGAATCATAATATTATCTTGGAAAAACTGGAAATGTTTCGGTTCATTATTGGTTTTGACAGCATCATGTTACCTACAATTGCTATAAATCTGAGGAATACATGTCGCCTTCAGGAGTTCCTCAGGGTTCCAACTTGGGACCTTTACTTTTCATCAGATTTATCAATGATATATGTAAAGATATCAAGTTAAATATTTTAATATATGTAAACTATTCTTACCTATTAACTGTTACATGGATTGTGTTAATCTACAATCAAACCTAGCTATTCTGGTGTATTCTAAATACGCTTGATCTAAACATTAGTAAATGTAAAGTTGTTACATAAACACTCCCAATTTTTCTTCAATATCCTCTCCGTATATCATTGATATGAAATCTTAACATGATGTGAATTTACCAAAGATTTAGGCATATTATCTGATAGTGAGCTGACCTTTAACAACCATATTAGCAAAATTATTTCCGCAACTTACAAAACAAGTATTAAAACTTATCGTTTGTAACTGTAAACAATTTTATTTGTTCCTCACTTGTAAACATCAATTTATCAAGTCACTGTATTCACCTTGAAAATGTTTCATAACTGACTAGCCAGTAAATTTTTTACTGGCTAGCCAGTTATATTTTACAAGCGTCCTCATAGATAAATGATAGCGTGCAAAGCCAGAGTTGTCTTCCTTAGTATGTGTCACATTGATGAATTTAGTTGCTTGTCAGTTTGACATTTTGAATAAACGGTAAATTTCTAGTTATTTACAAGTGAGGAACAAATAAAATATTCAACAATACATGCCAGGTAACCATTTTTACTGGCTCAAGGATATGACAGGCTCGCCTAACGGCTCGCCGGTCATCCCAATCCTATCGCCAGTAAAAACTGTTTTACCTGGCTTGTAATGTAAAATACTATAAAAAACACTACAGCTATTAAAACATTGTACTTTAGTCTGGTACATTCCAAGCTTGAATACGGCTGCCTTGTTTGGCATCCCTTGTATGACTGTTATAAGACTAATTGAATCTGTCCAAAGAAAAGTTTTTACAATATCTATAGTTTAAAGTGTATGATGCTTACCCTAACATGCAATTTGATCATGAAATTCTATAGAATACTTTTAATACTGATGGGGCCATAATTATATACATAATGTATAACTGTATACCAGCAATGAGATAATATGACCAAAAAAGAAAATGCACTGCTTGAATACAAAAGAGATAAACATGCATTTCTGAAGTAATAGATATTTCTAGTATCTCAACCCCTTTTCTACGTTTTGCAAACAATTCTACATTTTACACTTGAAGGATTGAGATGTGACGTGCGATTTATTTAAACCCATACTATGCTATTGGAGCAATGATGGTCTTATTTCATTTTCTATTCATTTTATGATAGACCTACGTTGAATTAAAAATAATAATAGTAACAAATAATACATTCAAAATACCATTATTTGTAAATTTTAGGTGTTCAAAAGCAATACAAATTTCTAATGTTAATTAAAGAGCTGTAGAGTCGAAGTAGAAGACGGGAGTTGAAACTTTTTGGGTGGAGTCGGAATCGGTATAAATTTCCTGACTCCAACAACCACTTTACAAGAGTTTGTTTTTGTAAAAACACAAAATTAAGAACTATTTGAACGACTGTTCTTCTGATTATTTGAAGACTCAGATTCACGGTTGATAAAAAGCACAATTTTCATTAAGTATGTTGTTATTGTTACTTTATGGTTTTAAATAGCAAATATTAAGTAAGATTATAATTATGGATTTTATTATAATCAGCCACATTCCCCAAAGCTTGCGAAATTCATCATGACCCGGTAAAATGTATCAGATAGATGAAAACGAATGAGGGGGGGATCAATATTCTAGTACTGTCGGAGTAGGATTCAAACTACTAAATTATCAGGAGTCAGAGTCGGAGTCTGATTTTTGTACCGACTCCACAGCCGCAGTTAACTGTTGGTTGAAATTGCAGTACACCTATTTCGATCAAAAGTGTTATTATATAAATGAACAATCTTTACTTTAATATTGTGTAGAAACCTAACCGGTATAAAACACACGATAGACGTGTTATTGTGTCAAATAAATGTTAATTTGTTGTCAACCCTGCTACATTGCCACTGCAGGGGCATCGGCCTCTCTTACTTGAGGAAGTTATTATTTATTAGACATTTAAGACCCCATGGTTACTAAAGCCAGATTGGGGAAACACAGTGAAAACTGTTGGGAGATTATTATTATATGTCGTTTTGTTTATTTTTACTAAAAATTAAACACTGTAAGCTGTGAGGAAAAAACATTCTAAAGAAAGAAATATGCGTGCCTAAATAATAAAATTATTACAAGTAATTACACGAGAGATCACTTTATTTGAATAGTTGTAAAAATTGGGTTGCCAGGAAACTTGTCGATACAAACCATCCATAATAAAACGAAGAGTTCACGTAAAATGAGTCTTTTTATTCAACAGTTTGAGTCAATTTACTGATTCGAAATCAAATCTGATATTAAAAATGACACCTTAAGCGAGAGAAATTCAAAATCACGAGTGTATTTTTATATCAGAATTTTACGAATATGTAATTGCAAAGTTGCATGACTGCAAAAAGATAACCAACTTTGTATCCACTTACAAAGTTATAGATAACTTTATCTATGTACTTACTGTCAAAATGCCAAACATATCGCGGCTTATGGGCTTTTCTACACGAGTAAAATTATCACATATAATCTCATGAGCATTAATTCTTTCCGGAAATTTTCTTGAGTGCGTTCAAACAACGTCGTATTAATTTTCCCGAGCGGGAGGCGAGGGCAAATTAGGAAGTTGTTGAATGCACGAAAAATAATTTCCGGATATGAATTAATGCTCGAATGCAGATTCGGTAAGAAAATCGTAACGCCACAAACCCTAAAAAGAAGTAATGTCTACTTACAAAAAATTTCCAAGAAATTTTTTTGTAGTCTTGGATACGGCTCGTGAACTAATTTTTCTATTGGTCATTAACAAGTGTCGTACGATTTTCGCTGAAATTGCACTAGTGCATATCTCCATAGAAACTAAAATAGTTTGACATTGTTGGTTGTTTTTTGAATATGTAGAGCAATAGTCTAAGTAATTAGTAAACAGGTATTTTAAGAATTACAGTTAGCTGATTTAAAAGCAAGACTACAAAATACCAAGATTAACGTAAACGTTAATGTGCATTTCTGATATATTTTTAGTCGGTGAAGGTTTTTATCAACACTAACAATTTTTTCTTATATAAGAGACAATCATTTATATGCTTACTTAAAGCCTGTGATGTAAATCTGCAGAATTAACAAAGCACTTCGTCGCTATTGTGTCAGATCTTAGACTTGGTGTTTTGCTGTGGTTCTGAAAAAAGAGAATATTCACATTACAATACTGAAATACAGACATTTACATATTTTGTTAACGGTTCGTATTATACATACCGAACATGACCGAAAATACAAGCGGTTGATATCTAAACCTACAGAATTGCAAAGTAGTAGTAACTTTGTGATACACGAATCACACTAATAAACGCCTTTTAGCACATTTTAGGTTATGTATAGAACACCTCTGTAGCAGGTACGCGTTCTGAAATTATTTACTCAAATTTCTGTATTCATACGTTATCTGAATAACGACTGGTGAATGGTAGATATCTCAAGGTTTACAACAGCTGTATTAAAATACCGATGATTAACAAATATGTAATTTGCAGATGTATTAAACTTTGCCATATTAATTCACTCGTGGCCTTATTGATCTACTCAAGTGCAAACTGCAAAGGACCTACTCCATAAAAGTAACAAGAAAATGGAGAAAGAGAGACATGAAGCATGCAAGACTATAACTTATAACACATCTTTTTAAATAAGTCATTATATAATTTCAACTAATTAACCAATCATTAGATTGAATGGCCACTCGTGATAATTGTATTTGAAGGGCTCTTAATTTTTAACAATCACTAAACACAACATTAAAATTAATGACTCATCTACATTCCGTCGAGGTTTTCATCCTAATATGACAATGATTTTTAATTTTAATAATCCATAAGAAAACGTCATCTGTACAATACACAATAGTATATTATTCAATAAGCATATAATAATAGCTATTTATGCAACAAGTGCTAAAAGTCGACTTTTATGCGCGAGACATGAAAATTATGAAACGAAGCCGAAGGCTGAGTTTCATAACATGTCTCGCGCATAAACGACTTTTAGCACGCGTTGCATACAATATTTTATCTACGACCTTAATTTTACCGTTATTAATCCATAAATATCGATTTAAGAAAGGTTAGCATCTGCGACGTTTTCAATTTATGTCATAATGAATAGTAGGCCTGCGCCGCGGTGGCGATTGTTTGGCCACGCCCGTGCTGTCAAGGTTAATTACGAAATGTAATTATTGATACTCCACATATGACTGTATTCATTACATAACGCTTTAATTATTTCAAAAACGTTTTACCTGTAACGCAAGAAGCAACTAGAATAGCTTTACAACTTCACTTGCAGTTCGAAATTGTAGTTTTGAACTCGCTTCACTTTTAGCACATGTGCTGAAAGTAAACAGCTGATTTCTTTAAACACGGTAAACTATAAAACGTCACTTTTAGTGAAACAAGCTAGCGCTAAAAGGCCTACTTTTAGTAGTGGTCGTAGATAAAACTTATTATTGCTCGAGGATGAAAATTGAAACACGAGCCGAAGGCGAGTCACATATATTATATCTACTACCATCATTGCTTATTTTTACTTCCTTTTACTATAAAGGAAGTATTGGATTCATCCCAAAAATTCGAAATTGAGTTTTCAACAGATCTTCACGTTTTAGAGTCCCCTGATCCCAAAAAACATATTTTTTTCATTGGTCTGTCTGTCTGTGTGTCTGTCTATCTGTGTGTCTGTCTGTCTGTGTGTCTGTCTGTGTGTGTGTCTGTCTGTGAACAGAATATCTCAAAAACGAAAAGAGGTATGGCGTTGAAACTTCATATATAAGTTTTGTGTACTATGTAGATGAGACAGCAAGCTTTTGAAGAAAATCGCATAACCGGAAGTAGGTGTTTACTCTTGTGATTTTTCAGTTTTTTTCGATTTTTTTAAAAACGGCTCTAACGATTTTTTTTTAAACTTTATATTTTTCTTACATTTTTAATGTGTATTGATGTGAGATAGGTGATTTTCCAGTTGAATACTTCTAAAGTGGGTTTCTTTTGTTTTTTTTTTCTATTTTTTTATTAACTCCTATTTTAAATAAAACACCCATTATATTATTACATTTTTGAATTCACCTTAAAATTCTAGAGGAAATTTGTCTCTTCAACTAACACTCGATTTTGTACCGTTTTTGTAGAATTTGTAATTTTTGAAAATTTTTAACAAATGGTTAAAAATTAAAAATGAAATTTTTGACTAATTATAAGATCACTGTAAAAGGAAGTTGTGTGAGTGTATCACACCAGATTTTTTTATTTGGAATTGAAAATTAAAAGTAACATTACAATTTGAGAGATTAATACTTGGTGTGGAATTCATACCAAGATTATTAGAGATAGCCATAGAAATGTTTGAATTATTATTAACATTTAACGAATTTGAAACACTACGACGAACATGATTGCACCTGTTGCAAAATTTTTCGAGCGGCCTCCATTTTATTAGCTTTTAATCTCTCAATATAACCTTCGGCTACTAATAAGTTTGCTTTCTAACCTTCATACATCTTTAGATCCATCAAGTTTGCATCTTCATCTCCATCTGTGTGTCCAAGATAAGGATAGCCAGTATGGGGATCTCGGTAATTGTAAGAGATACAAATTTGGTTAAATGGGAAGAAAGTTGCGCAATTAAAGGGCTAACAAAATGACTTCTAGAAATACTTGATATGATTTTTCGTTTTTGAATTATCTAAAAAAAAAACGAATTTTTGGATTTTCTATTTTATTTTTTTCTGGCGTTAATATTAAAGTTAGAGCGAAACTGATTAAACTTCTTAATGGCAACTTTTAGTAGGCTTAATGATGACGTTATCAAATTTTTTATCCGACGTTTCGTCTTCGAGAAACCATCATCAACTTTTTAAACACGGTCCTGGTTTTTTATGCCAAATTTGTGAAGCCCTTTTTATTCTGAATTCAGCAAAGTACCACATATTATGGTTTAATTACGTTTCGAGATTTTTACTTCCTTTTACAATAAAGGAAGTATTGGATTCACCCCAAAAATTCGAAATTGAGTTTTCAACAGATCTTCAAGTTTTAGAGTCCTCTGAACCCAAAAAACATTTTTTTTTTCATTGGTCTGTCTGTGTGTCTGACTGTGAACAGAATATCTCAAAAACGAAAAGAGCTATGGCGTTGAAACTTCATATATAAGTTTTGTGTACTATGTAGATGCGACAGCGAGCTTTTGAAGAAAATCGCATAACTGGAAGTAGGTGTTTACTCTTGTGATTTTTCAGTTTTTTTCAATTTTTAAAAACGGCTCTAACGATTTTTTTCAAACTTTACATTTTATTACATTTTTAATGTATATTGATGTGCGATAGGTAATTTTCCAGTTGAATACTTCTATAACGGGTTTTTGTTTTTTTAAATTTTTTTTTATTAACTCCTATTTTAATAGAACACCCGGTATATTATTACATTTTTGAATTTAGCTTAAAATTCTAGATAAAATTTGTCTCTTCAACTAACGCTCTATTTTGTATCGTTTTCGTAGAATTTGTAATTTTTTGAAAATTTTTGACAAATGCTTAAAAATTTAAAATCAATCTTTTGGCTAACTATAAGATCACTGTAAAAGAAACTTGTGTGCCTGTATCACACCAGATTTTTTCTGATCATTATCAGAAAATTTTTAAGATACGGACCTGCATTTCTCATAATTTTGTAAAAATAAGTTCATATAGTAAGTTAGGCCTTTTTATATGCCGTTAAAATATTGAAATGCACATCATAATGTCATAACTCTGATACATTAATTTAATATCCAAGCAATAACTATTAACAATAAACAACAAAACTGAACAAAAGATAAACAGAAAGAATAACAAAACGAGCGTTGAAACAATATAATAGGTATTCAAAGTTTTGAAACAGAAGAAGAACTTAGAAGATTGGTTTTTGAAGCCTTTCAAAGTATAACGCCAGTATTTGCTGATTGCTGTTTTAGATTCTACAGTTGGAAGATGTTATTTATGCTTAGAGAATGATGGCAACCTTTTTGAATACCTTCTGTAAATTTAATACCTATTAAATTGTTTCGATGTTCGTTTTGTTATTCTATCTGCCTATCTTTTGTTCATTTCTTTGTTGTTTATTGTTAATAGTTATTGGTTGGTTATTAAATTAATGTATCAGAATTGTGACATTATGATGTGCATTTCAATATTTTAACAGCGTTTTAAAAAGCCTAACTTACTGTATGAACTTATTTTTACAAAATTATGAGAAATGCAGGTCCGTATCTTAAAAATTTTCTGATGATGATCAGAAAAAAGCTCGAAACGTAATTAAACCATAATATGTGGTACATGGTTGAATTCACAAATTTGGCACCAAAACACCAGGACCGTATTTAAAAAAATGAAGTTGATGATGGTTTCTCGAAGACGAAAAGTCGGATAAAAAATTTGATAATGTGTTAGGCCATTTTAGATTTAAGATTCTGGGCAATCTTTCAAAGCAGTATCAAACAACAACATAGTTACACTCGGGTGCAATTTGCCGGCCGCCGGTTCAACGGTAGGAGGCCGCGGGTGAATTACAGCAGGAATAAATCGGCAGAGTATTAATTAAATATAAAAAGCCCATAGCGCCAACAATTTTTGAAGATACAATTGCACCCCGGTGAACTAAGGAGAAATTGTAAACTCTATACCTAGGAAAGCAACACTTCCTGAAAGATAGCTTCAATAAAGGCATACAAACCGTAGCTAACACATCCTGTATATTGATAGTTTAAAATCGTTTAATGTCATGCAGAATTACAATATACCTTTTACAATGGCTAACTTATCACTAGCATGGAATGAAATGTGATGTTCGCTCCAAATAAATATTACATGCACTAATTGTACTTACAGTTTTGACATAACAGTGGTTTACAACACATTAAAACGGGCCACCTCGCTATCTACTAACCGTGACAGAATTAGCTCTGTTCTGGATGTCGCTGCAATCGTAACTCGGCTTCGGCTGAGAATTTTCCACGGTCGACGGTGGCAGTTTTGGCCTCTGGTTTTGGCCGGCAAACAGCGCCGCTTCTACGGGATCGAAAAGCCGAACCTCGAGGTTAAATACACCCCCCCCCCCCCCTAATGCGGTACCTTCTTGTGCCCTAACGGTGCGCATATTTGAGTTCGCTCGATGCTACAGCGCAGTCCGTGAATGCCCGACTCTGATTGGTCAGTGGTGCGCCGCGCAATGCTTGGTCAATGCCTCGTTTTCCTTTATGTAGGTAATTCTGTAGGCAATAAGTAAAATGATTGTTCAATAGATCTAATACCTGCTTTTGTTTACACCCGGACTAGCTCTGATACGTACCTACTGTCAACAACTAATTGCAACTTAAAATTGAGTAACATTCCAAAAATAATATGAACATAATACAATTGAAAACAAAATATAGGTTATAACAAAAATACATTTTCATAGATCTTTTGAAGTACATCAACACAAACTGCAGCAGCTTTGCAAGAAAATAATATAAGCAGCGACTCCAACAAGTATTAAAGGACGACGAAATGCAAAATAACAAATAAGTATAACTACTTATTTATTGTTTCATACAATTCAGCTTAAGTAGTTTCTGAATAGGATGATTTCTTAACACCAAAACAGGGTAAATCTTGTCTGTTCATCTATAGATAGATAGATAGATAAATATTGGTGCTAATATGCAACAAGTGCACTTATGTAAGTCAAAAAAAAAAGATTACAATAAAATTAAAACTAATAAGAATCATCGGTTCAAATTCAAACGTCATTCAAGAAGGACACGAAGTTGGCGACCAATCAGAGCCCGGCATTCCCGGCCCGCGCTGTGGCATCGAGCGAACTCAAATATGCCAACCGGAGGGAAGCGGTAATAGTTATTTTCCGTTGATCGTTTATTTATGGGTTTCGTTAATGTTAGAGCATCGTGTATTAATAACCCTTATTAATGAATGATGTTTTATTAATGAACGACTTTTAAAAATCTGTTTATGTTAGTGGCACTGTAAGTCTATGTCAAATTCGACATAGTTAGCAGGTTAGGTTTTGCGTCAGTTTGTGTCAAAACTGACGCAAAACCTAACCTGCTAACCTCGAATTTAAAATAGACTCAGTTTGTGTCAAAACTGTCGCAAAACCTAACCTGCTAACCTCGAATTTGACATAGACTTACAGTGCCACCAACATATACAGATTTTTTAAAATCGTTCAATAATAAAAAATAATTCATTAATAAGGGTCATTAATAGACGATTATCTATACATTAGTGAAACCCATAAATAAACGATCAACGGAAAATAACTATTAATACACATATCCACCTAAAAATAACCACGAAACTTATTAATGGAATACAAAACATCTTATACGTAAGTTACAGATCGTTATTGTTTAATACTTTAATCTTCTTCATTAATTAAAAATTTTCAATAAATAACACAACTACTACAGTCGTGTTCAAATAAAGCTGGGAAATTTTTAAAAATGTAGTTTGGGTTAAAAATTTAACAATATATCCATGGATTTCTGTGAAAATAGTATATTACGTAACAAGTTTAGAAAAGTGATGTTTTACTGAACAAGTATGGCTGGTTTGAGTACTAGCGTTAGCGAGTACTTAAACGGCCATACGAGTTCAGTAAAACCACTTTTCTAACCTGTTGCGTATACTATTTTATCGCATTTCATAAGAAATCTAAAATATTAAGGTTTTACATAAAAATGACACTTAATATCAAAACATAACCAAGCTGAGCAGAACTCGTTTCTATACAGTATACCATATATTTATACTACTATATTGCTAGCAGGGCCTGAGTACGGCCGTAAACATTACGGCGCCGACATATTCTCACTCTGAGAATTCGAACTCCGCCTTTATAAGCGAATTTTAAACTTGACCACCTCACCGGGACCGGGAATTGAACTTG